>JASDQU011310066.1:16721-29280 GCA_032191745.1 Picea mariana
ATAGTAAACTTGACAAGTCCGACAGTCTTCTCTACACAACTTTAGACTGGAGGCTAAGGGTTTGTTTTGTAGCCAACACAGGGAGAACAGAGCAAACTCCTTGGAACGGTGAAAACTCCGAGGACAACGGTGCATACACAGAGAGAACTGTGACTCATTCGTGGACCTGCAACCAATCCATAGAAGGGGCCATAACAGAAGGTGAGGCTCTCATTCATCCTGGCAATGTTTTTTAATGCACGCAAGGTATAACCTTTGTGTTCTTCAATCAAACAACCATAGCACGGAGGTGAAGACAGGGCCGATTATGAACACGAAAACCCACTTCGTGACCCTTGGTGGTGAAATCAACCAATGCCCAAGTGAACAAAACACAGTGGCGCAAAACATCTCTGACCATTAAACCCATAAAATCCAGAGACTTGACATAGCTGTGAACGTGTGAGGATAGCCAGCCGACTCAAGACCAACTAAACTAGCACGGATAACAGAGATCTCTTGTGATTGCTAACGCCAGTAATACTATGACTTCAACATCAACACGAAGAGAATCGTCAACGTTTCACAATCACCATTTTACAAAGTTGCAATACTCAAGGAAGGCACAAACCAATACACCTGAGCCAACATCCATTTCATAACCATAGAAGATTCATGAAGGGCCAAAAAAAAGACATACCTATAATCGAACGCCTTAAAACGCGAGTTGGCCGAGCGGTTCCTCCTTGCAAAGAAATCAGAGCATAACCACAACAACAATGTTCGAACAATAACCTGACTAGGGTGGTGTCCAACAATAGGAGTAAAGGTGATGTGCAATAAATGCACATCACCTCCATACTTCAAGTTCATTCAATTCCTAGTATGCGCCAACCACTAATCAAACAAATCACCCAGTTTGAACCATGCATTGAGACAACAACCTTTAATTTTCAAGAGCGCTACCCATATCACATATTACCATCTCCACTATACAGAAGTGCATGTCAACTATGCTCTATACAACCTCGATAAGTCGCATGGCTATCATATGTTAGCTAGGATTTGCCACAAACTTTTCAATGCATATAGTATAGCATGTTAGAATAGGATAGTTTCTTCTTTTAATTTCTTTTTATTTGTTATTACTAACATATGTCTGTTGCAGGTGTCACAAGTAATAGATCCAAGAACAGACATCAATGATGACCACGAAAACTTCGGTATAAAACTTGAGAGTGGAACAATAAGGGAAGCATGTATAATATGCCTGATCAATTATCCACTAAAATAAGATATCGTCAACCATGAAAGTAGTGTCGTACAGTAACATAACATTGAATAAGCACCAGACTTGATTTTCAATCTACAAGGGGGTCCCACCTACTATTATTATTTATAATTTATATCAATAGGCTTTTAGCAAAACTTTGCGGGCAAAACTTCGTTGCGAATTTAATCGTTAATACACGTGTCACCCAGTTTTGGACGATTCACGTACCCATTGTGCATGTTAGAGCATGACATGTGTCTCCCCTTGATCCTCACCACGTGTCAGTCTCTGCTTCGTGGCCACCTAGCCTACATGGTTGGTGACATGTCTGGGACTCCGAGAGTTTGGATAGCTTCAGGATTTCGGAAGATGAGGGGCGTGGTACCATATAGGAATGTCCAACGCAAATTGTCGAACGCCAAAGGGCCAATGCCATCTGGAGAGATATTAGGATTTCAAAAGTTTGGCATAGTGTGGTAAAAAGGAATGTTCGACAAGAATCGTCGATCGTCGAAGGCCAAAAGTCCAATAACGATAGTCAATCGTCGAAGCTCGAACGCCGAAGGACTAGGGGCACGTGGCGATATTTCAGGACTTCGGGGATTTGGAAAAAGGTGTGTTACGCATAGATCATTGAAGCCCCCTCCTTAACCATAGGATCTCGATGGAGGATGTGGACCGTTGATCTCCTATGTGGTTTGGCGATTTGATATTTTGACAACACTTTCGGGAACTCTCGAAGTCCGGGAACTTCTAAAGTGGTGAAACCTTTGCTAACATGGTATCTTAGCTTCCGGTTTTCAACCCAAGGTCACGAGGAAGACCTTGCTAGCTAGTTCAAGGGCACAATAAGAGATGTAAGTTTCGGGGAAGCCCCTTTTGATGGTTTTTGTTTAAGTAAGGGATCGAAAATGAACCTGGGAAAGCGAAAATTCGATGCCCCACCTCTAGAAAGACTATTTAGGGGTTGGGTGTGTTACAAATTGGTATCAGAGCATGACAATAACACTTGGTCTGCTTGGGCTCATGCACAAGTTGCATAAAAATATTATTAGAAAACTTATAGGGTAACTCCCTACCTTACCCCTTCTACTGTGGATAGATGTTTTATAAGTCTACACTGTCAGTTGCTAATGTTTCCAAATAAATAATTGACTTCACCTTGCAATGATATGTGTTGTTCATGAATTGGTAGATTAGAAGCTAACATAAAATGTTTTAACCGCACTCAAGCAGTCATTGAACAACAGGAGAACTGCAACTTAAAGGATGGTGACACATCAAGAGTTGGGGGAAAGCTCTCACAATAGAGAGGAAGAATCTAATGAAAGGAGGGTGGTGGAAACCCCTCCAAATTTGGCTGAAACTGTAAGAAGCCTCATGGAAGAATTACAAAGTTATAAGGATGACAATGAAAGGTTGATCAAGGAGTARGAAAAGCAAACATAAATTAATGCAGTCCTACTGCAAAGTCTRTCAGATATACAAAGGCAACTGCAACATGGTYCAGCTGCCAGTCTTGTGGACAGACATCATACTAAGAAAACTCCAAGTCCACCTGAGATACAAAAGCATGGTCTTGAAAGTGGCCACACCAAGAGGAGCACCTCAAAGAAGGTCCAACATGGAGCCAAGAGACATTCAATGGAAGATTTCTCTGGCAAGAACACTAACAACTCCAAGGAATCTTCTAGTGGAAAAACTAGTTCCCATTCTCAAACTAGAGGAAAGAACAAGAAACATTCCAAGAATCGTGACCCTAAAGAATTCAAGAAATCCAAACCACCCACCTCTGATGGAGAGATTAAGAAGGGGGAAGAAGCAAAAGTTTGGCTATTCGGGTTGAAGAAGTACTTCAGAGTCCATGACTACTCTGAAAACTTAAAGGCTCGGATAGCCGTTTTCAACTTGAATGGGAAAGCTTCTATTTGGTGGGAAGACCTTAGGAATGTGAAAGGAGTCTATGAGAAGGACTTGTCATGGAATCAATTTGAGAAATACTTCAAGAAGAAGTATTTGTCATAAAAGAACTTTGATTGGAAAACCAAGGAGTTCTATGAACTCAAGCTGGGACAACTCACCATAGATGAGTATATCAACAAATTTCTCGAGTTGATGAGGTATGTGCCCTACATAAAGGATGAAAAGGTAAAGATGAAACAATTTATTAGTAGATTACCTCAGTCCTACCGAGACATAATTGAGTTTGATGAGCCAAATACCTTAGAAGCTACTATTCGAAAAGCAAGGTATTGCTATGAGCAATTCAAAAGTAAGACAAAACCCCGTGAAGATTGGAAGAAGAAAACCAATTCGGAATTCAAGAAGAGGGGGTTTAAGTCCTCGAAATCTAAGAACTTTGTTAAGAGCTCTAGGATGAGCCTTCCTGCTAGAAGTGTGTATCAACAAATTTTTCCATCCTAGAGTGGAAATAAACCATTCAGAGTAGCTCCAAGTAAGACTGACAACACGAAGAGAGAAACCTTGAAATGTTGGGGCTGTGGAGAGGAACATCTGCTGATGGACTGTCCACATAGGCAACAGAACCCTGGGAGGGTCTACAACGCCCAAGAGGCTACCGCAGTCAATGATGTGGCTAGGAGCCTGCCACAAATTTATGCAGCCTTAGATAATAGAAAAGATGACCACCAAGCTTCAGTGGTGGAGATGGAAGGTACAATTGCCAACCATCATGTTTCCATTTTAATTGACCTTGGTTCTAATTTGAGTTATGCTTCCCCTCAAACTGTTGAGAAATGTAAATTGCAACAAGTTAAACATGTTAAATCATGGCTGGTACAACTAGCCACTGAAACTAAAAGAAAAGTAACAAAGGTCATACCAGCATACCAATTTGTCATGAATGGGTTGCCCACCCAAGAAAACCTAAGCATACTCTCTATAGGATCTTATGGCATGTTGATTGGCATGGATTGGTTGGCTGCCCACAAAACCAAGTTGGATTGGTACAGTAAAACTTTGGAGTGTGAAAATGAAGAAGGAAGGAGGGTAACCCTACAAGGGATTCAAAAGCCTGTCTCGGTGAGACAAGTATCAACCCTCTAAGTGAAGAAGTATTGCAGAGAGGGATGTCCCTTCTATGCAATACAAGTACTAAAATCTGTTGAAAATGACAAACCCAACATAGAAGACCATCCCATATTGAGAGAATATAAAGATGTATTCCCATAAGAGGTGTCAGGTCTACCTCCAAGAAGGGATATTGATTTTTCAATAGAACTTGTACCAAGAGCAGTGCCAATGTCTAGAACACCATATAGGATGAGTACACCAGAGCTAGTTGAGCTCGAACTACAACTAAAGGAGATGTGGGATAAAAGATACATTCGGCCTAGTGTGTCTCCATGGGGAGCACCGACCTTGTTTGTGAAAAAGAAGGATGGAACACTCAGACTATGCATAGATTATAGACAACTCAATAAGATGACCATCAAGAATAATTATCCCTTGCCTAGGATCGATGACTTGTTTGACCAATTAAGGGGTGCTACCATCTTCTCCAAGATTGAMATGAGGTTTGGATACCATCAGGTCTGAATTAAAGATGAAGATATCCACAAGACATCCTTTAGGACAAGATATGATCACTATGAATTTGTGATGGTACCATTTGGTCTTACCAATGCACCAACCACTTTTATGTGCTTGATGAATAACGTATTCAGAAAGTTGTTGGATATGTTTGTATTGGTTTTCATTGATGATATCCTAATCTATTCCAAGAATAGAGAAGAGCATGAAGAACATATCAAGCTAGTACTCTAGGTACTAAGAGAACATCAGCTCTATGCCAAGCTCAGTAAGTGTGACTTTTTCCAGAAACAAGTCCACTACCTAGGCCATGTTATTTCTGAGAATGGAGTTGTAGTTGACCTTGACAAGATTAAAGCCATCATGGATTGGCCTACCCCAAAGGATGTATCTGATATCAGATCCTTTATGGGCCTGGTAGGATATTATAGGAGATTCATAAAAGGATTCTCCAAGATTGGTTGCCCAATCACCTCCCTTCAAAAAAAGGGGGTTAAATTCATTTGGACATCAGAATGTGAAGAAAGATTTCAAGAGCTGAAATACCTTCTAACGAATGCGCATGTGCTAAAGATTGTAGACCTATACAAGCACTTCCTTGTGTGTACAGATGCCTGTAAGGAAGGGCTCGGAGGAGTCCTTATGCAAGAAGGACATGTGATTTTCTATGAGTCCGTAAAATTGAATGAGAATGAAGTCAATTATGTGGCCCATGATATGGAATTGGCTGCCATAGTGCAAGCTCTAAAAATGTGGAGGCATTATCTCTTAGGTAGAAGATTTGTACTTATGACAGACCATAGTAGGTTGAGGTATTTGTTTGACCAACCAAAACTCAATGTAAAACAAGCTAGTTGGACGACTCTCCTTAGTGAGTTTGATTTTGAAATCAAACATATCAAAGGAAATGAGAATAGTGTAGTTGATGCCCTTAGTAGAAGTATGGAAGTAGTTCACTTGGCAGTTGCAAGCGCTAGTGAATCAAACATCAAAGAGAGGGTCAAAACTGCACAAGAGACAGATGCATTTTTCAAGACCGTGACATCATACCTAAAGCAAGAGCCCATAGGGCTGAAGTATGAAGGTTATCAGATGCTTAATGAAGACCTGCYAACCTACAAGGGCAGATTGTATATTCCAATTTGTGATGACTTGAAGAGGTTCRTAATGGATGAACTACACAAGAGACCATATACKAGTCATCTTGGTTATCAGAAAATGATCACGACCACTAGGAAATTATTCTATCAGCTCGGACTGAAAAAAGGACATAGTTGATTATTTAGCTAAGTGTCTAGAATGTCAACAAGTCAAGGCAGAGCAYTGGCACCTAGCAGGGCTGCTACARCCCCTACCAATTCCCGAAKGGAAATGGGAAACCATCTCCATGGATTTCATCACAGGATTACCAAGATCAACCAAACAAAATGATGCCATCATGGTATTTGTGGACAAAATGAGAAAAGTTGCTCACTTCATATATGTCAAGTCAACATGCAAGGCAATAGATATTGCCAACATCTTCATGAAAGAGATATTCAGACTGCATGGCATGCCTAAAGAGATTATATCCTACAGAGATACAAAGCTTACTTAAAACTTTTGGAAATATTTGTTTGTTGGTTTTGAAACAAAATTACTCTTTAGTACAACCTATCACCCTCAAATGGATGGGCAGACAGAGAGGGTAAACCAAGTATTAGAAGGCATGTTGAGGATGCATGTAATGCATCAACCCAAGAAATGGGAGGACTACCTGTCACTGGTATAATTTGCTTACAACAATGGCTATCAAGAGTCATTAAAATTGAGTCCTTTTGAAGCCATCTATAGAAGGCAATGCAACATTCCAATCTATTGGAAGAACCCAGTAGACATAGTTACAATCGGGCCAGATATGCTAAAGGAAATGGAACATCAAGTGATTTAGATCAAGCAAAATCTGAAGATAGACCAGGATAAACAAAAGAGCTATGTAGACCTGAAAAGGACTCCTAGAGAGTTCAAAGCAGGAAACCATGTATATCTCCGAGTTAGACCCAGGAGAAGCTTCTTGAGGATGGGAGCTTGTGCCAAGCTGGTAGCTCGATATTGTGGACCCTTTGAAGTTTTGGATAGAGTGGGACTAGTATCCTATCAGCTAGCACTTCCTCTCACAGTGAAGGCACATAATGTTTTCCATGTTTCTTTATTAAAGAAGTATGTACATGATTATAATCATATTATTAACTAGTTTGTGATTCAGGTGGAACTCGAGGGAAAGTTTCTTTCAGAACCTCAATGCATAATAGACAGGAAGGAAACCCCACTCAGGAACAAAACCATTTCACAAGTCAAGGTGCAGTGGAAACACTTTGTCCCAAATGAGGCTACATGGGAATTGGAGGATGCCATGAGACATGCATATCCATTTTTGTTTACTTCTGTACATACAGAGCACATCGACAGATAGAACATCGAGGACGATGTTCCTTTAAGGGGGAGGGGATTGTAATACCCCTGTTTCCCTCAGTTTGTAAATATAACTATAATTGGCCAAGAAACTATGGCAGACTATATATGTATGAATGTTTGATTTGATGAACCCTTATATAAAAGGGTCAATGTATGAATTTTCATTATTAATAGAATTTGAATTTGAATATGTGTTGCACAACTTCTAAAAGGGGGGAAGTTTGCCAAGGTAGACCATGGATGCTATGAGAGAGATGGTAAAGGGAAACCAAGTATGGTTGAGATGACCCTCACCAGACTAATACCTACTGGGTTTAATTTCTCAACAGTCCTCTGAACCCGAAATGAATTACTAGTCAGGTTGGTAGTTGGAAGGCCATCCTCAAGAGCTAATGAGGAGATGGGGCAGGGTACCCATCTGTAAGGCTTCCAGGCTTGACCACGAATGGGGATTCAGACCCACACAACCTTGCCGAAGAAGGCAAGAAAGGAGGTAATTCGGAGGGACAGAGACAAATATGCGAGATAACAGARGAGAGAAAAACTCTCTCCCGAGAAGAGCAAAAAAACATACTTTGATTTTGAAGTTGAGAAAGAAAAGTTGAGCAACAAGCTCGATCTGACTGAAAGAAGCCATGGACGGRGTTTGGCTACAAGCTGATAAACAGGGTCGAYGAGTGATTGAGGAAGTACTTGTGAAGACCTCCTTGCTTGGAGTAGAGAAAACYAGATACCCGGTTCCTGTGGGAGAAAAAGAGTAACCTTCGTCTGTSACTGTTGTGGAGCAAACAAAAAGAATCTCTCTCAGAGMATCATGGTCTAGCTCGGGGTAAATCCGCTAGAAGTGACTGTGCCTATGGTTGGGAGGAAACAAGCACCCCTTTCAATAGTTACTTCACATTTTCCAGTTCTAATAAGTATTTTCATACTCTGTGTATTATATTGAATGTGAGGATGAAATGTATGTGTTTATTATTCAGTCTTTCAATATTTGAATAGTTATTAGAAAAGATATGTGATTTATGTACACTGTTATATCTATATGGTCTTTCAATTTATCTTAGTTTTTCTGCTAGATAGTTATGGAATGGGAATCCGCAGAAGGGTCGGGGTAGGATCGACTGAAATGTCTAAGTCCTGCCAATCCCTTGAAGTTTACCTTAGTAGGAATGTCAAAGTTCAAGATCCGGTGGGAAAAGGGCATTTTTCCTTTAGATTATTCACCCATTTGACTGAGGGCTCGTGCCCATGTCCTTAAACCCTTTGTGACTAAGGGATTAGTGCTTATCCCTTAGAATTTCCAAAGTATCCATGTGACCAGGGCCTAGGAAAAAGCTATCCATTTCGGCTCCAGGACTTCGGGGCTTGTGACTCCACAATCCTTGAAAGTATTCAAAGGTCGGAGTCGTGAATCGATGAGGACCATCGATCTAGGGATCTCGTTTTGATCTCTCTCAGTCATCATATTTGACGTAGGAAGGGAAGCGTTAAGCACTTCGGTGAAGTCTTACTTCGGGAGATTTGGAATGGTTTAGCGTCGAAACTTCTGAACACTGGAGTCGAGGAGTAAATCTAGACTGTTGAATTAGAGGGACACATGTCCACAGATCCATGGTTATTCGGATTCTGGGTATTCGACGACTTAGAAACGCGCAAGTTTTCCCCGGAGGTCAGTAAGCCGGAGTAAATCTTGGCCGCAGGTGGTAGGTACACGTGGCGACAGATCCGGCGTGGTCCGGAGGGAAAGCCGGGAGACACACTCACCAAACTCCTGAATGTCGAACTACTGAAGTAACGTGGACCGTTGATCCTCGGATCCTTCCGAGTCCTCGATCTAAGGGACCCACCTTTGACTACCCAACTAACTCGGAACACGTCGAGGAGCGACACGTGGCCCCTACTCGTTCCTCGTCAAGTGTTGATCGTTGAACTAGGACCGTTGGATGAAGGGGTGTGTGGCAAGCGATCTCGTAGTCTGGAGATTATGTACTCCAGAGGAAACCGACAAAGATTTTATGAAGTATGAACCTGTTGAAGTCACGAGTGCTGAAGTGGAACTCGACCGTTGGTCAAAAAGGACAGGTGGTACAAGATCTCGTAGTTCGAAGACTTAGCTCTTCGGGGTAATTGTGTCGAAAGGATTTGGTAAGCTCCAGAGCCGAATTCGCGAAGTAATGAGAACCATAGATCTATGGATATGCATGGGATCTTCCTAACTGTTAGATCGAAGGATCGAAGGATCGAGTAGTTATCAATGTATGTTGATGTGGCTCGCTAACGTCATCCCGGGTAACATGGACCCGCTTTACGTGTGTCACATGTCACCCAGTTTTGGATGATTCACATACCCATTGTGCTTGTTAGAGCATGACACATGTCACCCCCTGTCGAGGACATGTGTCTCCCCTTGACCCTCGTCGCGTGTCAGTCTCTGGTTTGTGGTCACCTAGCCTACATGGTTGGTGACGTGTTTGGGACTCTGGGAGTTTGGATAGCTTTGGGATTTCAGAAGATGAGGTGTGTGGTACCATATAGGAACGTCCAACACAAATCATAGAACGTAGACCATCAAAGGGCCAAGGCCACGTGGCAAGATAACAAGAGTTCGAGAGTTTGGCATAGTGTGGTAAAAAGGAATGCTCGACGAGAATCGTTGAAGGCCGAAAGTCCAATAACGATAATCGATCGTCGAAGGCTGAACATTGAAAGTTCAATAATGATAGTCGATTGTCGAAGGCGAAACGTTGAAGGGTTAGGGGCGCGTAGCAATATTTTGGGACTTTGGGGATTTGGAAAAGGGTGTATTACGTGTAAATCGTTGAAGCCCCCTCCTTAACTGTAGGATCTCAGTGGAGGACGTGGACCATTGATCTCCTCCGCGGTTCGACGATATGAGATTTTGACAACACTTTTGGGAACTCTCGAAGTCCGGGAACTTCTGAAGTGTCGAAACCTTTGCTAACACAGGATCTTAGCTCTCGGTTTTCAGCCTGAGGTCATGAGGAAAACTCCGCTAGCTGGTTCAAGCGCACAGTAAGAGATGTAAGTTTTGGGGAAGCCCCTTTTGACGATTTTGGTTTAAGTAAGGGACCGAAAATGAACCTGGGAAAGCGAAAATTCGATGCCCCACCCCTAGAAAGACTATTTAGGGGTTGGGTGTGTTACACGATCCCATCTCACTGTTGGGAACAGTCGAAGGAGGTATAACCACTCCACTTAATGAGACGGGTAGGACTGTACTTGATGCTAATGAAATGGGAGGAGTAACTCCCCCACCAGTGATTGTTGAAGTGGGAGTGTGAATTACCCCATACCCAGTTGAACTAACAGTGTTGTCCATTGTTGGCCATTGAAGACTTAGATTCTCATGGACCCAAGTGTGCAAAGGTGAACATATAAGAGGCTCAAAAAGATGAGGGTTAAAGTTCATAAGAGGCAGATCAGTGAGATCCTCAATCTCAATGGGACTGAGATTATCCTATGGTAAAAGATTACCCCTAGGATTCTAAAGTACACGACCATCTGAATTCCTCACAAAGCCTTGAGCTACAAGCTCCTTGTCGGTGAGACCTTCTCTTGTGGGATTTTCCACGTCTAGTTGAGTCTTGCAAACTAGTTTTGAAGAACTAGAGTTATCAAGCCTACGCCTTCTTGGAGGTAGCTCCATGCTTTTAGACGAAAAACCATGAGTCCTTCTTGATTAGTGGAGTGGTTGGTCAACTCTCTCGAATCAATGATCCAAAAGTGACATGACAAACAAAACCTAAGGCCAACTACACAAAGAAGCATGCACCTATAAAAGACCTAGAAGAAAACAACAAACACAAACTACTTTTCCAAATCTCAGCCTAGGTGGTTAGGTCCATAGTCTAAAGCAATGACAAGTTGATCAAAGGATCTTCTAGAGACCAATATGGGTTGATTAATTCATGAGACCATTCAACAGAGGAATGAGAGATAGTTATGGTAACTTTCCGCAATGATCACCTAAGGTGCAAGTGCCCTCAAGAAGATAGACACCCTCCAAAGGAGTCAAAAATGGTGATTAAGTGTTTGTCTCAGGTACCACAAGTATTTCCCCTCATAGTCACTTATGTGAGAAACCTAGGACAAGCCACTGAGGTTACCAATTCATAATTGACAATCGAGCAGAAAATTTGTGGGTCGAGACTGCATGTATGGGCAGGGTATCAAAGCCCGAAGCTTCCAAAAATACTGACACCCAGAGGGCCAATGGTACGTACTCAAGAAACCCTTGTATATGCAACAATCCAATATACACTAAAGTAAACAAAGGAGGGGATATCACCCTTACTTACTCTAATGTGACCTTGTGCTTGACTAATGTGTCAAAGGATCTTTCCAAGCAAGCGCTCCTTGCTACTATTTTATTTCTTACTCTTTAATCAACTCTAATTTGTAGTTTGATGGCATTGGAGAGTTTACTCTCCAACTGGTCCTAAGGCCCTAAGACCTACACTACAATGGGTTTTTCTTTAAAGAAAAAGTCTAGTTCTTTTTAAGTTAAATGTCCATTTTATTTGTTTGTTATTTACTCAAAATGGATATGGACGTACAACAAGTGATCTTTTAAAGACTCAACAAAAAAACTGATAAGAATATTGGTATATGATTTGCACTTAATTATTCAATGAAGTAGGTTATTTCATGAACAATTGAAAAATAAGATCCAATGAACAATGCAACCTACTAAATGTGATATTTTATTTTCTCTTTTCTTGCAATAAATCAAAGCTACAAACCCTGCTTAATCAACCAAGCATAAAATTGAGTAACAACTAGCCAACCACACCTCAAACACAAGACAAGCAAGAAAACATGCAATGCAACCTACAATACCTTTTGTTTTCAAAGATGAATGCAACTAAACACTCATGCAACAAACTATAAATGACTACAAACATACACCAAGGAACTTAACTTAGCATTTGGGCCAAGAAAACTCAGGAAAACATGCCTGAAAACTTGAAAAATATCCTCCTAGGACTCACTCGCACCTTTTGTGAGGGAAAGGGGCGAGTAATCACACTTGACTTCATTGAAACTTGTGAGTGTTCTCTTTGTTCACCAGGAAAACAAGCGAGTGGATGCAGTTAAGGGAGAAAATTCCAAGAAAAAATCAGACGAAGTCCTCAACTTTGGCCTAAAAAGATTGTAAAAAGGCAACCACATGGGCAACAGACCAGAGAAATCACACAAAGATCCTAGAAGTAACAGAGCTCACCCTACATAGAATAACTCTAGGAGTTATTCTCTAGTGGAGTTTCCAATTCTATTATG
>JASDQU011310067.1:0-16401 GCA_032191745.1 Picea mariana
TCCATTTTTGAATACAGAGATGGATTCAGCATGCTGAAAAACCCTTGGGGCGCTCAAATTATACATAAATAATCACTCCAATCTATGGATCTAACAATTTCTTGATGGATTTCGAGAAAAAATCTCTAGGAAAAATCATCAGAGAAGAGTCATTTTGTAGAATATTTAAACTACGACTTAAAATAAAGGCATCATCTAACTGTTCTACGAAATGGTTTTTTTCGTCGAAATCTGGCGACATAAACCTACACGAAATCACTATTTTTTGTTATTTAAAATCCATTTCTGAATGCAGAGATGGAGTCAACATGCTGAAAACCCCCCGGGGCACTCAGATTATACAGAAATAATCACTCAAATCTATGGATCTAACAAATATCTTGCCGGATTTTGGGCAAATGTTCCCAAAAAAAATCATTGAAGAAGAGTCATTTCTTAGAATATTTAGACTATGACTTAAAAGAAAGGAATTGTTTGACTGTTCTACGAAAACTACATACCCCTTCTTTGGAAAGTGCATCTTTAAAATATGTCACTTTGACCATCATACATCTCCATCATTTTGCTTCTCTGCATTAAAAGTCATATCCCATTTATCAAACTTTCACATGTCCTGTGCCCTAATACTCGGGTTTCTGTCATTATTTTTCGTGCCAAAATTTGGACCATATTCTTTATGCTCTATATTTAGAAAAAAATTCATTTTAAGAAACTCCCATCAAATAAAATGGCAGCCATGTGACAAAGGCTTCATGTGCAGATGTATATTTGTATTATTATCAAATTTTAACTTAAAGGTTCACAAATGTATTATATATTTAAACAAATGTTGCATGGCAGCGTAGTCCCTGCTAGGCTGGAAGGGGAGTAAATGCGTGGGTTGCAAGTTGTAGTACATTTGGTATGCATGCAGAATTTAGTATTCTCGAATTAGTTTTATTTGAAATTTATCAAAAAATATTAATGTCTGGTACATGAACGAAGGTTCTGAGGATCTAATTTTGATAGTACATAAATATTTAATACATAACCAACGTAACCCAACAATTACGGAGTGGCGAGTTGGCAGAGTTGTGGGCTCACATTTTTCATTTTTTATGGACAGCCTGTCCTGTGAAATACATTTTGCATCCAACACTTCTGTCATATACATTTTGCACCCAACAATTCCGTCATATACATGAGACGGTAATTTATAGAATATTATAACAATGTACCAAGATTTATAGTAATTTGTATAATTCTATAAAACTTGATACATTTTGCACGGAACAATTATGGAGTCGCGGGTTCATGCTTTTCATGTCCACCGTGTTACGTGATATACATTTTGCACCAAACGCTTCCGTCATATACATTTTGCACCCAACAATTCTGTCAAATACATGAGACTGAGTAATTTATAGAATATTATAACATTGTATGGAGATTTATAATAATTTATAGAATGCTATAACATGTTTTACTTAATGAATAGTATAAACAATTATTTAAATTTTATTCAATAATTTTTTTTTATAAGTAAGATTGTATAAAAGTCTGTCAAAATGAAGGACTATAGAGAATTTCCATGGTTTGAAGTTGTAAATACTGAGTTGCCCTGAGGGGAAACCATCTCAGCCAATCGAACCACTTCATAACTGAAGTCTAGACTATTACTGACGCAAAAAGAGTTCAAAATTCTGGCCCCTAAGGGTGGCCTTACAACTATGGAAAGTGTAGACAACATAACTATAATAACCATGGACAAATGCATGAAAGGTCGCCATGCACATGACAAAACAACAGACAAAAACAACAGACTGATCACCGGTATGGGATATAGTGCGACAACGCGGCCATGCATAATGCGCCAAATTTCATGTCCCCGGGAGGAGGCGTCTCCTCCTCGACTAGTGTCCGGTCCAGTTGCATGATGTCCTCCATCTGTGATGGCACGTGCTCTTCCTTTTGGATGTCCTCCGGTCGTGATGGAATCCTCTAATCCTCGCGGTCTGCCTCTGCGTGGACCAAAGTTTCCAGTTCCAACACTGGTGGCGAGGTTGCTGCTGGTTGGGTTGTTGCTGCTTGGGTTGCCTCTGCTGGGAGGTGATGAGTACCCTATAACGTGGAGAGAAACTGTAGGAGTTGACAGGATTTGGCATCCAGGGTCTCTAGGCAGAACCAAAGGTCGTCCATGTCATGACGTAGGTCAAATACCAAGCTTTGCACCAGTGCAAGGCATGTTTTCCACTCGCATTCTGGGTGAGTGTTGGAACTGGATCGATATTGGGGTTGCCATCATGAATTTTGACTGGCTTTCGGACCATCCATCTGAAATGGGGCATCGTGAGGCTGGTCCTGAAGCGGTTGGGTGGCCAGAGAGTTGGGAGGGGCCAAAGGGCCTGGGTGTGAAACAAATGCCGAATTTCCTAAAGGTCCTGGGTTGTAGTCTAGTGAGGCCCCTGAGCAATCCAACCCCTCCATTTTGTTGGCAAGGGATGAAGGAAGGGGCAGGAAAGAAGTGGGAATTTGAGTCGATTGCGCCAGGGAGGAGGACGAGGTGGCCGAAGAGGAGGAGGATAATAGGGAGGGAGTAGGCGGGGGATGAAGGATCAGGAGGGGTCGGTTTGGCTAGGAGGATGACCCGTGTTTTGACTTCCCTCGTAGCTGGGGCATCTCCGGTATAATGGGAGAGAGAAAATGCACCAGGAACAGAGTAGGACAGGAGAAAAGAAGAGCAGGGAAAGGTTGGGTAGGAGGCCAAGGTATGAGAAGAAAAACCAGGAAAGAATGAGCCATCTGGAGCCGTTGGAGCAATTGAAATAGGTCGGGGAGCTGGTGAGGTTCCATAAATGGTTGCACGCATAGAGTAAAGGACCAACAAAGGTGTTGGTCCATCGAAAGGATGCAAAGGAAGAGCAGGGTGCACCGAGAATAATGGCTCCCTGCCTTGAGCGATCTGAACTTAAAGTCATGAGGCAGGTGGGAGGGAGTGGCACACGGTCGTCAAGTGGTCGGCGCCACAGAGGACCGCTCCTGGTTGCTCAGCTCGACACCTGTGCTCTAATAGTACCCCATCCGCGGGAAAGGAAATAAATGCGACGGAGTACAGACACGTGGGTAGGAAGTTTAAGTACATGGGCACGTGGGAAAAAATGGGAAAACATAGTTGTAATGTCTTCTACATAGGTTTGTTGACAAAAAACAGGAAAAAATTTATCATTCCTCACTTAGTTTTCTTTAAAAGAAGGGATCATGGACACAATAGAAATTGAAATTTATGAAATGAAAGGTTCCTGGATAACATAATTTACACATACAAAATATGTATTTTTACAAAGCAGAGTCGTCATTCAATACTTAGCCAGTTTTTGGATGGCGGGTTCTCGGGATGTCGGGCTGAAAATTGGGCTTGTGTTCTTCCGTGCCCTATAAAAAACACCGATAGTTCCACGATATACAAATTGACAATCAGACTTGCGGACTATTATAATTTTAAGGGCATCGTGTCCAAAAAATTTAGCATTCCCGAAATAGTATTCTTTACATATGTTTTACATACGCTCGTGGACAAAAACACACAAAAAACGTTACATAGGTTCGTGGAGAAGAGCACACAAAAAAAATAGCATTCCCGAAATAGATTTTCTTAAAACAAGGGTTCCTGGACACAAGAAATTGAAATTTATGAAATTAAAGGTTCCTGAACAACATAAATTATACATACCAAAGATGCAATTTTATAAAGAAGATATTTACTTTTATACATATGAAATATGTACTTTTATAGAGTATGGGGATGACATTTTATAGAGCATGCACGGAGCCCTGAATTCATACTTAGCCAGTTTTTGCATCACGGGTTCTTGGGCTGGCGGGCTGAAAAATGGGCCTCTACTGTTCCGTGGCCTACAAAGAATACCCAGAGTTCCACGATATACAAATTGACAAGTAGAGTTCAGACTATTTGAATTGTAAAAAATAGTGGCAATGTTTGTTACATAGGTTTGTTGACAAAAAACACAAAAAAAATTAGCATTCCTGACTTAGTTTTCTTTAAAAGAAGGGATCATGGACACAATAGAAATAGAAATTTATAAAATGAAAGGTTCCTGGACAACATAATTTATACATACAGAATATGTAACTTTACAAAGCGGAGCCCTCATTCCATACTTAGCCAGTTTTTGGATGGCGAGTTTTTAGGATGTCAGGCTGAAAATTGGGCTTATGTTCTTCCATGCTCTACAAAAAGAATCGATAGTTATGCGATATACAAACCGACAATTGGAATTCCGAACTATTAGAATTTTAAGGGCATCGTGTCCAAAAAATTTAGCATTGGGCCTTTGCTGTTTCATGGCATATAAAGAATACCCAGAGTTCTGCGATATACAAATTGACAAGTGGAGTTCGGACTATTTGAATTGTAAAAAATAGTGGTAATGTCTATTACATAGGTTTGTTAACAAAAAACACAAAAAAAATTAGCATTCCTAACTCAGTTTTCTTTAAAAGAAGGGATCCTGGACACAATAGAAATTGAAATTTATGAAATGAAAGGCTCTTGGACAACCTAATTTATACATACAGAATATGTAATTTTACAAAGCGGAGCCATCATTCCATACTTAGCCAGTTTTTGGATGACGGGTTCTCGAGATGTCGGGCTGAAAATTGGGCTTTTGTTCTTCCGTGCCCTACAAAAAACACCGATAGTTCCGCGATATACAAACTGACAATCGGACTTGCGGACTATTAAATTTTTAAGGGCATCGTGTCCATACCAAAGATGCAATTTTATAAAGTAGATATTTACATTTATACATACGAAAATATGTAATTTTATAGAGTATGGGGATGACATTTTGTAGAGCATGCACGAAGCCCTGAATCCATACTTAGCCAGTTTTTGCATTGTGGGTTCTCGGGATGTGGGGTTGAAAATTGGGCTTTTGTTGTTCCGTGTCCTACAAAAAAGCACCGATAGTTCCGCGATATACAAATTGACAATCAGAACCCAGTTCTTTGCATCACAGGTTCTCGGGCTGGCAGGCTGAAAAATGGGCCTCTGTTGTTCCATGGCCTACAAAGAATACCCAGAGTTTTGCGATATACAAATTGACAAGCAGATTTCGGACTATTTGAATTGTAATGGCCTTTGTGGCAAGTAGTAAGAAGGACAGGTGGTAAAGATAAAGTAGTGAACACAATTTTATGACATTTATATAGAAAAAATAATAAAATGTCTTACATATTCTTGTAAATTTAAAGAAACACACACATATATATATATGTGTGTGTGTGTGTGAAATATGATATGTGAAATTTGAGTGAGTGATTTACCACATATGTAATTTTGAAAATGACCAGGCAGGGAAAAATATGAATAATTTATACATACAAAATATGTAATTTACAAAGTAGATATTTATTTTTATACATAGGAAATATGTACTTTTATACAGTATGGGGATGAGATTTTAAAAAGTGTGGGCGGCGCCCTCATAGCATACTTTGCTAGTTTTTGGATGGCGGGTTCTCGGGATGTGGGACTGAAAATTGGGCTTTTGTTGTTCCGTGTCCTACAAAAAAGCATCGATAGTTCTTCGATATACAAATTGACAATCGAAATCCAGTTTTTGCATCATGGATTCTCGGGCTGGCAGGCTGAAAAATGGGCCTCTGATGTTCCATGGCCTACAAAGAATACTCAGAGTTCTGCGATATACAAATTGACAAGCGGAGTTCGAACTATTTGAATTGTAACGGCCTCTGTGGCAAGCAGTAAGAAGGACAGGTGGTAAAGATAAAGTAGTGAACACAATTTTATGACATTTATATAGAAAAAATAATAAAACGTCTTACATATTCCTGTAAATTTAAAGAAACATATATATATGTGTGTGTGTGTGTGTGTGTGTGTGTGTGTGAAATATGATATGTGAAATTTGAGTGAGTGATTTACCGCATATGTAATTTTGAAAATGACCAGGCAGGTAAAAATATGCATAATTTATACATACAAAATATGTAATTTACAAAGTAGATATTTATTTTTTATACATAGGAAATATGTACTTTATACAGTATGGGGATGAGATTTTAAAGAGCATGGACGGATCCCTCATAGCATACTTTGCCAGTTTTTGGGTGGTGGGTTCTCGGGATGTGGGGCTGAAAATTGGGATTTTGTTGTTCCGTGTGCTACAAAAAAGCACCAATAGTTCCACGATATACAAATTGACAATCAGACTTGGGCACTATTTGAATTTTAAGGGCCTCATGTCAAAAAAATTTAGCATTCCCGTAGCTTTTTTTACATACGGTCGCGGACAAGAAAACACAAAAGAAATAGTAGTAACGCCTGTTACATAGTTTCGTGGAGAAAAGCACAAAAAAACCAACATTGCCGAATTAGATTTCCTTAAAACAAGGACTCCTGGAGAGAAGAAATTGAAATTTATGAAACTAAAGGTCCCTAGACAACATAAATTATACATACCAAAGATGTAATTTTACAAAGCAACTATTTACTTTTATAAACTATGGGGAGGAGATTTGATAGAGCATGGACGAAGCCCTAAATCCATAGTTAGTCAGTTGTTGCATCGCGGGTTCTGGGGCTGGCGGGCTGAAAAATGGGCCTCTGTTGTTCCGTTGCCTACAGAGAACACCCAAAGTTCGGAGATATACAAATTGACAAGCGGAATTCAGACTATTTGATTTGTAATGGCCTCTGTCGGAAACAGTATAAGGATAGGTGGCAAAAATAAAGTTGTGAACAAAAAATTATGATATATATATGTGTGTGTGTGTGTGTGTGTGTGAAATTTGAGTATGATTTACCACATATGTAATTTTGAAAATGACTAGACAGGGAAAAATATGCATCAGAAAGGAAGAGAATTGAAATAAAATAAACAAAATGTCTTCACATTCAGCATAGTTGAAGATAAAAATGTAGCAACAAATAAATATATGAGTAGACAAAAGAATAGTTTTATTTCAAATATATAAAAAAAAGAATACTTTGTTACATATTCCTAGAAATTTAAATGTGTTTGTCATATAGACTGGGATTGGGGCTCCCGCGGAGCATAAGAGAAATATGTACAAGAAATATGACTGGAAGGAAGAAGTGGGACATGGTAGAGTGTAATACCTGAAAAGTAGAAATTGTAGGATATCAGACATTGGTTATAGATTTATATTTAGAAAAGGTAGAATAATTGGATTGATAAAGAAAGGACTATGACTATACACTTACAGGCATGTTACATATAAGTAATTTTCATATTTTCTTGCTCATGCGTATTCCTGTTGATTTTCGTGGCCAACCCACTTCAATAACTGGACTGATAAACAAAGGATGTATAAGAATGTTCCAAGAAGGAATTTTTCTATTTGCTTACTGATGTATTTTTCTGTTGGACTTCCTCGGTGACCCACTTCAATTTCTCTTTAACATAGCTTCTCAAGGGGGCGATGTTGATGTAATTCCATATTTTAGTGCTGAAAAATTCATTTTCTAATTTGGTTACATCAATAGAAAAATTACACAGAAATTGATGAATGTCTCCATTCTGCACCGAATAGCAGACTAGCCAGTTCTCCAGGTCTTCCTCATGATATTCAAGAATCCTGTAAAAATTTTCTAGAGACAAGGCCTTAAAATTATCAAGTTGTTTATCAAAAACTTGCTTGGTCAACGCCAATGTGTTGACGATTAAGCTTGGCTCCTGGAAGTCGTTTGTCCTTCCTACTAAGTCTATTTTGGCCAGTTTTTTGACTAATGTTTATTTCTTTCATATTGTTTGCTCACGTGACTGGACGATGAGATACAGGTTGTTCACCTTTTATTTCCAACACACTTCTAATTGAATGAGCCATTTTGTGGATGGGAGACCATGTTGTCTTCTTGTTGTTTCTGGCATGTTGTTGACATGAAAGGAAAAACGGATGACCGTGTGCAAATAGAAAGTTTCTTCATTTTTAAAATCTGTCTGCAGAAGTTGGATCAAGTTATGTTCTCTACTTCCCACCGAATCCATATTTTGTGATGTTTCCCAGGCCTTAGTAATCAGTTCCATTCTTCTATTGATATTTTTCTCCACATATCCTCTACAGGATGCCAGGAAGCTAGAGGAGCCTTTTAGATTTGCTGCAGGGGTGTAGGGAGTCGAACATATGGCTATTGCCAAAGGAATACCAAACAATGGCATAGGAAACAAAGCTTCCTCTAATTCCTTAATCCAGTCCTTTACTTTGGCATTCTTGGCCTCAATGACTCCAACAGAGTCATGAAGAGCATCTGCGGTTGGCATGTGAAGTTGAAAAAATTTCGATGCTTGCAGATTGGCAAGGTCAAGTTCTGAATGATGTTTTCTTTTCTTATTTTTGACATCCTTTTTTAGAATAATTAATTTTTTTGATTCGCTTTCAAAAACAACACTCTGGAATACAAAGGATTCATCTTCATCAAAAATTTTGGTATCAACTATGTTCATTGGGTAGCCATGTTGAATTGGGTCTCTGGGCTGATCAAGGTTGCAGAATATGCTATCCAGATCAACGTCAAGATCCATCTTTTCACCCTAAATTTTGGGCTCGTTTGCCTCCCCTGCAATTGTTTTTCCCTTTTCCTGCACCAGAAGCTTGCCAGAACTATCAAATCTATTATGGACTATTAATTTATGGGCCTCAGGCATGAATATATTCAGTGCATATGCACATAACTGTTGTGGAACTGCCACCGGTAGTTTACTTTGTACTTCATGTCCTTGGGCAACAACTTTCTTTCTTGTAACTGGCCTTTTCTAATTCGGACCCACATGCAGGAGAGAACTTTCTCTATTACTATGCACATTGTTTTGAAAAAAAGATTTGTTATGTGACAGGATAAGAAACCGCTTGAATGTAGCAGCTCCCATCAGACTATTTTATGATAACTGAATTGTTCTTTGATATCAGTGCCACATGCATCTCCATAGAAGAGTGTTGGAAAGTTCATTTCCTCAGCGAATTTGTCTTTGAATATTCCAAGTGGACGTTGCCCCTCAGCAGGTGCAATTTCAACAATCTTTTCTTGCAAATCACGGTTACACTGTGAATCAGTGAATCCATGCAACAATGTCTCAACATGTGTTCCATTCTATGATTCATCACTTGTATCAAATTCACTAGGATTTTCAAAAGTGTCTGCAGAGTTTCCATCCTCTTCTGCAAGAACATTGTTCCAGTTGTCATTTATACAAATGTTATGTTCTTTGTATAGGGCCCTTGAACATAATTCCTTTAATGCTTTCATAACAACATGCACACACACTTTGCCTGTTTGATAGGCATTTTTGCATCGCAAGCATCTTTTCAGAGCCACGACATTTGTCACTGTATTGTTAATGAATTGTGGAAAGGCTCTTTGCAAAACATCTACTTGAACAGGCACATTAATAATTGATCTTGTTAAGCCCATCTGGGGTCGTTTATAGCCCCAAGGTCTAATTTGAGAAAATGCAATTCAGATAGAGACAAGTCTCTCCTTAAGTTCCGTAAGTGCACTTACATCTGGTAGTGGTGCATTACATCTTATTTGGTCAGGGGTTGCAAGTTGTGGTAGTTTTCCACTTTCAAGCGACTGTTTGCATGGAAGACAAATTTTTCCACTAGAAAATGCTTTATCATGCATTGTCAACTGGAGGTATTCTTTTTGCAAAGCAGTCATGAAAGACTTTCTATTTTTTGAGAAATTCAGTTGCTCACAAATTGCACATGCAATGGAAGGAGTATCTTTAATTTGTTTCATGTACGTCTATCTTACATTTTTCTTTCATAGGGAAGTATGGGTAGAAACTGTTTCCTGGTTTTCATTGCGAGTAGTCCATGGTGTTGCTGCTAGCATACAAAATGTGACAGTTTCATGACCATTCTGGGATATGTGACCGCACATGTTTATGTTGTTTTGTGCATGGACAAGTTTCTTTAGATTGTGATATGTGGCTTTCTCTCTAATAGGAAGTGTGGCAATGTATTTATTTCTCTCGTGCATGACCTTTTTCAAGTTGTTGTAACTTACTCTACGTTTCTTGCCCAAGGGCACAATCAGCTGATGGAAATTGGGATGAATTTCACTCTGACCTAGGTGTTGATAACCTAGTCTACATTTTTTGTTCAAGGCCTGTGTGGCCTCATCACAACTGGGACAAATTTGACGCATAGTTTTTTTCAAGTTGTGATTACTTACTCTAGGTTTTTTGTTTAAGCCTTGTATGTGCTCATTACAACTGTGATGAATTTCATGCATCGTTTTTTTGTTCAAGCCCTCTATGGCCATATCACACCTGACAAGAGTTTCATTCTCACTAAAAATCATTCCGCGCGTATGCAGAGTCGATGCAGTTTGGGTGGCATGGACATCCAACCCTGAACCACCGATATGTTGAAGCAAAGGTTCATAATGGATATGTGTTGTATCTGTTTTCAATGAGAGGATGTCAAATGTTCGATCATAATTTGAATTAGTAAAGAAGGAATGGACAGTGCCATCTGGCAATGCCGACCAGACCTGGATATTTACTCTGAATATCATAGACAACCATTGTAAACAAAATATGCAACCCTCCACATTCCCTTTTTCATATGGAAGCACCATGTTTACAAGGTATTCCTGCCAAGTTCCAATTGTGGGCATATTTTCCAAGAGATATGGCAAAAGGTGCTGATGCAAGCACCTAAAAGCCTGTTGGTTGCTTCCTACAATTGCATTGCAAAAGGACTGCATGGTGTAAAGTCGCATCGACTGCACATCAAACTCCACTGCTACCAAAAAAAAAATTGCATTAAACAGACTATCTCCACAGTTAGACACAACATTTGTTGCCAGCTGTAAACCATGGCAATCTATGCGATGCATAATCCACTCCCACTGTAATTCAAAGTATTTGCAAAAGAGGGACAAGTAAATATGAGGTACTTCAACATTACATATGGAAATTTTTCTATACAGGAGTGGTTCATAATGACCACTGAGAGCATTGACATCATGGAACAAGATGCAATATGGATTGTCAGAGGAAGCTTTGTTGAATAGTAGATATCTTCTTTTTCTTGTCAATGATCATATTCCAACTGATATATTGAGCCAGTTAGACAACCACCATATAAAAAATGTGTCTCCCCAAAGTCCCCTCTCATGTGCAAGCAGAGTTGGATATGCAGACAACTGCATCTTTGAAAAATATGTGGCGACATCATGTATTCCGTGCAACTGCCGAAGAAAATCAGATTCCAGTTCGTATTCATAGGAGTTCAATGCCTCCGCGTCACCATTTTTTAAACAGACCAAGAAATAATCTATCAATCCATTGCGCAGCTTAGTTGACGAATACCGGAAATGCAACAAAACCTGGAATGTATCGAAAAGGCAATCCCCTGCAGTATACGAGAATGCATCCAATCTAAAAAGGCCATTGCTATGCAAAGCCACATCAATTCTACCATGTATAATGGACTGTGTATCTATTTCATACGACTCAACATCTATTACTTCTTCCATCTTCTTAACTCTGATTTTGAAGTTGTTTGTTAGATACTTTCACTTTCTATGAAAACAGAGAAAAGGGGGGAAAAAAAATAATAGCACCCCCCAAAAAAGAAAAGAAAAATAGGAAAACTACAAGCGCGAAACTGGGTACCAAACAGAAGAAACAACGCAAATAAATAAAACCATAAATTTACTAGGCATAAAGACAACATGTGGGCGCAATTTTCTGAACCACAGAATAAAATCATTCCCTGCGTCTACACTCCATCCGATGGTTCCCTCTTCTAACAGCTTCGAACTACTTTTCGAGAATCCCTTCGCATTGCAATTTTCCAAACATCTATGAACGTTGCAGTCAGCATATGAACACGCATGGTTTCCAGGAACATAAATGAAAAGCACAGACAAAGATGGTCTGCAACAGAATTTGGAGGCAAGGACCCCCACCATTGAAAAACAACAATAGAGAAACTTACCCGTCAATGAGAGACGACAAGAGGCCAGCCCCGAAAATTGGAAACCGCAATAACAGGTCCAACAGCTTTCAAAGTTGAAGAACAACAAACTAGTGAACAACTGCAAAGATGTCCAACTGTAGTTGCAGGACCTCAACTTTGCAAAGTTGAATCAAACAAGAACAACAATCATGGAACCAAGCATCGACCATTGGAGCAGCGACGTTAAGAATAAAAAAAATGGAATGAAATTGTATCCCAACGCATTTGCACAATAAACATTTAACCTGTCAGGTAAACACTTTAGACTATCAAGACCGCCTAAGGGCCTAGCCCTATACAAACATTTAAGAAAAAAAGTAGCGTGGGAAATATGTTCTCTCGAAGCCTGCAACAATAAAACAAAAAACACACATACTAATATGGTAGACAATGTATTTTAGCTAGCAGGAATTGCTAAAGGAAACACTCGAACTAATGCTAGCATTAATCCACCTTTGGCCATTGCATAAGAAAATATATGATTCTAAAAGACCATATACGATGAAATACTTTGGATATGCCAACATATATAACATTGGGAATAGTGAAGCCGGAAAAAAGACCTCCAATCCGTTGTCCAATCACATCTTCACAAACATGGTACTTTTTATTATATAAAAATTGACGGAAGATGTCCGACTACCATCAAAAAAATGGAATGAAATTGTATTCCAACGCACTTGTACAATAAACATTTAAGACTGCCAGACTTGTTAGGTAAACACTTAAGACTGTTAGGACCGTCTAAGGGCCTATCCCTGTACAAACATTTAAGAAAAAAATGCAGCGTGGCAAGCCTCTTCTCTCGAAGCACGCAACAATAAAGCAAAAACCAGGCATACTAATATGGTAGACAATGTATTCAAGCTAGCAGAAAATGCTTAAGGAAACATTCGAACTAATTCTAGCATTAATCCACCTTCGACCAATGCATAAGAAAATATATGATTCAAAAATACCATATACGATTCAAATACTTTGGATATGCCAACAAATATAACATTGGGAATAGCAAAGCCGACAATAAGACCTCCAATCTGTAGTCCAATCAGATCTTGACAAACATGGTACTTTCTATTATATAAAAATTATGTTTTCACTTCCCTTGTTCCAACAATAGATAATATGAAAATATTTATGGTCAATGCACAATTTAATACCAGTTCAATGATTTATCGATCGCTATAGTCCCTCTTTGCCTACGACAGGGACTAATAATGAGTTGGGGGATGTGTAAAGTGATCCACCCATTCGAAGCAAAGCAAAGGAAGCAATAAATAATCTCAAAAGATCGAAAGGAAAAAAGGTGTGGCTGTGAAATGAGGAATAAGTATTTTGTAGTTTTGAGGTGTAAATCAATTGGTTTGTGTGGAGTTTAGTTCTCATTAGGTCACAGGTTCAAACTTCATGGGGAGGGGTTGAGGGTGGCAACTATTTGTGGGGGCAAAAACTATCCTAAGGAGCGTTAAGGCTCTGCACAATCCTTAATTTTTTCATTTTTTGAAAGGGTGTATACATTTTTATTTTACAAAAGGACAGGTGGTGAAAAGTAAATATGTACATTTGTAATACACAAATTTACATCTTTGCATTTCGGTGTGGGTAGTAGAGGAGTGAACGTGTGCACTTACTATACATATCTTATCTCCTTAATATTGGGAAGTGAAGGTGTACACACCTTCACCCAAGAGAGTGGGTGGGTCGGTGGGTATGTGGGTACCCCCAACACCCACGATCCCATGCCTTCACCACATAATCTCCCATGGGTGAAGGTGTGTACAAAAAATGTAGACCTTCACTCTAACCACTCACACTACTCCTTAACACCCTTATGGAAAAATATTCTTCAATGTTGTGGTGTGTTATTACCAGTGGGGGTACCTCAACATCCACAATCCCACGCCTTCACCAATTAATCTCCCATGGGTGAAGGTTTGTACAATAAATGTAGACCTTCACTTTAACCACTCACCCTACTCCTCAATTGTAGCATCCCTAGTTTTAATCTCCACCAATTATAATGTAATTGTATAAATGTGAATTAGGTTAGTGAGTCAATGTGTTGGGGCCAAGAGCTCATATTGATTTAATGTGGCCATGGGCCAAATTGAATATTATGTGCATTGAATAATTAATAAAATTAATAATCACTGGTTGCGATACAAAAGGAATAAAAACAATGGGGGGATAAGATTCCACAAGGGAGAGGGGGTCCAAGAGGGAATTATTCATGGGTATTAATCCAACCAACATTCCCAAAATTATTATCATTATGTATAACCTTTTATTTGTTGTTGAGTGTTCCCAAAGATAATCATTTAACTCATGTAAGAGGTCACATCCCATAGTTATTGGGGAGCATGGGATGAGGTACAATCATCCTTGGGAAGAGTGAGAGTCAAACAAGCAAGGGAGAAGAAAAATTTGTTTGCAGAATGGGGAAAATTTTTACATGCAATTATTGGGAAGCAAAGGGAGAGATGAGGGCTAGGAAGAGAACCAACCATGGTATACTTGAAGGCATCCATTTCTTGGCTATGTTTTTATGCTGATAAAAAGACATGTGTGCCTGTAAATTAGGTTGGAATCTTGTAGTACGATTTCCTGTTGAGGAAATGTCTCAGGAGCCTTTTGAAGTCTACTGTGAGAACACCTTGGGCAGCTAAGAGTTCCTGAAAGTCCCTAGCTAAGAGTTCTTGGTTGACCAAGTGGACTGGAAGCCCTAATGAATGTATGATACAGCTTGAGGGACTATGAGAAGTGAAGGGGGTACATTCCTTGGGTAGTGTAGGTTGTGAGGAAGAGAGTTGGAGGAATGAGACTAATGTGGGAGAAGAACCTGGGTTTTGGGGCTGTTGTGTGTGGAGAGTAGATGACCAATAGGCCGGATCTCCTTGTGGTCTCATAGCCTCAGCTCGGGGGTGGTCTGTTGTGAGAGAAAATCAATAGCTGGGAGGTTCATCCTTTGTATGCAACTGGTTGGTTAATCATTAACAAATAAGTGTTGTTGTTATGTGCTTATGTTATTCCACTTTGTAAATGGTTTAGATGAATGTTGGGTATTTTTTTGTTGCTTGAATAATTGCATTCACAATTTTCTTTATGTTGTTAGATGCATTTAGAACTGTAGTATCAGTAAAAAGGTCAAATGTGTGTGTGATCTGTAGTTGGTAAGATACATGAAATGAATTAGCAATAAATATTAATGATTTAATGAGTTTTGACACGTAATGTTGCTCAGCTAGAGGTTGAGTACATTACATTATGGTATCACAGCTTCTGGTTCAAACATCGAGCTTGTATGGGCCAAGAACCAATGTGAATTGGGAAAATTCCTTGCTACATATTTCGGTCTGTGCAAACTTGGGGAAAAATGATGTAAACAATCAGAGAGAAATCCTCAAATTCGTGAGCAAGATGTGAGTTTAAATGAATCAAAACTGTTTAAAACATTTAATGGAATTGATATGCTGAGTTGCAGAGCTAAAGTCAACTTTAAAGGTCAAATTTTACATTTTAATGGTTGTTGTAGTGTTTTACAAAGTTCAGTGAATCGACAATCAAGATTGTATTTGATATCGAGATCAATGACCCACATTCACTTTAATAAATTTAAGAAGTCATAAGGTTTCAACTGTTTGAAAGGTTGAGTAGATCAATGATTGATATTTGTTTTTGACGGTTGGGAAGTTGAAGAAGATCGATGATCTAAATCAGTTTTGGTCATCTGGGAGTAAGATTCGATCGACGGTCAAGAAAATCTTGGTTTGGAGATTGAAGGGCCGAATTCGTTGGGGAATTGGTCGAAATTTCAAAGTATTGGAAATTCGCCAAGAGAAAATGTCGATGGATGATGGTCAGGTCAGCCAAATTGGTGAAGAGTTTGGTTCGGATAGAAGAAATATCTAATGGCCGACGACCGATGGTTGATGGTCAAGCGTCGACATAGTTGGATGAAGCTGGTAGATCAATGACTGAGATCATTTCCTAATGGAAGATCAACAGTCCAAGTCCATTAGGGATTTGGACAAAATTTTCTAAGTGTTTGAGTTGGCCCAGAGAAATCGTCAACAGATCGATGGGCCGATGTTCAGGCGTCGACCGATTCAACAAAGTCTTTTTATCAAACAAGAGAATTTGTTGATGGCTGATGGGACGATGATCAGGTGTCAACCAATTCAACGAAACATTTGATTAAGCATTAGGAAGTGTTAAACACACCGTGCTACTGAGAGGGGGGGGGTGAATCAGTAGCATACACAATTAATCCTTTTTACCTTTATCAACCTTATATCACCAATATGAAAATATCCATTCATTGACAATCATGTACTCTATATTCAGTTAGGCTGACAGAGAAGTTATGTGGATTAAAAGATG
>JASDQU011310068.1:18131-36300 GCA_032191745.1 Picea mariana
CTAAGGAATAAGGCCCCCGCCTTATTGTGCGCCCCTTAGAATCATGGTGAGTGACTGTCACAGTCTGCCCTCATGGAATCGTGGATCCTCTCGAACTAGGTAATCGTTAACCTACAGTTTGAGCCACGACGGGAGTGCTAGTAGGCCGTGGCAGGGCTGCTGTCCACACCTCTCCCTCAACCTCTCTGGAACTATTGTGTGGCCCCTTTAGTCCATACGTGAGTCTGGTCGGAAAGCTATCGTCAGCCTGCATCATCAACCATCATGTCATATCATGTCAACAACATATCATCAATCAATAACTATCAGGGTAAATAAATCAACTCAAGTATCACACTCCCTGACTCAATCCGGAGTCCAAGGGTTCTGTCGATGCCTCTGCATCCTCCAGGTCAAAAACTCTGCACACTCAAATAAACTGAGTCAATATCACCTGTATATACAATAGTAAAACATCATGTCATCTATCATAATGCATCATAATCAATTATAAATGTTTTAACATCAGAAAAGTCCAGATCACTTGCGAGCAAGTGTCCTCGAATAATAGGTTTTCTCAGTGTGTCGGAGAGGGATTTTACATATGTGGTGTGTTTGTTATATGGTTTTAACCAAAGTTTTAAATGACCCTCCACGCGAGTATTATGGTCATATTACAATACATATAACCAAGGTCAAGGGCTTAGTCCCTCTACCCTTTTTTTTTCTTTTTTCTGTAGACTAAACCTTATACCAAGGTTAAATATATATTCCCACATATATGGTTAAGAAAAAATTCTTTGGTGTGATGATAAAGATCTTTGGTAAGGTCTTGCGAGGTCACAAGTTCGATCCTTCAAACTCCCATAAAATTTTACATAACCTTAACCATAATGGCCAATGGGAAGCTGCCACATGGTAGATTCTGATTGGCTTATCATTTCCATGTGTCGAATGCCCATTGGTGCAAACTGTATTGCATTGAATGATGAGTCACCTACCTGGTTGGATGTACGATGTGCTATGTGGAATTACATGGTGTGGCCATGTCATCACTGTATAGTTGTACGATTGTGCCATGTGTCACCCTTTCAATGGTGGCACATGTCATCTTTATCCTTTGAATTTTTCCTTTTTTCCTTGGTTGACTCAAACTTTGACTAGCCATAACGTTTGCATACAGACTCCCTTTGAGGCGATTTTTGCACTGTTGGAAAGATATCGCCGAGCACTACACATTTATGGTGTTTTAAAAAGTATTTGGGATGATTTAAGTTTGAGTATTTCTACATCCTCCTGGACTTCTGTGAGTGTTTAAGATCCTTCCGGACCTCTGTGAGCATTCGTGGATCCTCCTGAATCATTCCTCCCCATTGGAAGCCTTTTGGACCACCAAAATTTTTAATTATTCAACAATTAAGTGAGGGTAAATCTCCCTCACCTTTTTTATCTTCATCCATTTTGATTTACTTTTTTTTACCCCTTTTATACCAACTCGGAGATATTCCACATTACCTCGCTGTGAAGTCCTAGTTCTTCTTTCAATAATAACATATTCCTGTAGCTCGCCCAAATACTCTGGAGAAAAATCATCAACTTCTGGAACCTGAATACTTTCATCTTCATCCATAATCATAGGAGGCTCATAAAGCTTCAAATTATCAACATTTACCACTTAATACAATTGCATGTAGTATGGTAGATCTAAATGAAAGACATTAGTACCAATCTTCTCCAAGGTATTGAATGGACCATATCAGATTGGTCTTAGGTTTTTATCTTCACCCTTCATTCTATCCTTGTTGATATGTAACTATACTTGATCACTGACTTCTAACTGATGTTTTTCATGCCTCACCTTGTATTTAGCTTGGCTTTTCTCCAATTATTCATGTACTACTTGATGTACCTGCTAGATTCTCAGAATGAAACTTTTATCTTTATCTATATCATCCTTTCCATACTATTTACATGATTCTCCAAAAGAAAATTTCATATGTGATTTAGGAAAATACCCAAAACATACTTTAAAATGAGTTTTCTCAGTAGAAGAATGCATGGCATGATTGTAGGCATGTTGTAACACACCCCGTCCACCCACTGACCGAGGAATGTCACTTTCTCAGACACTTAGCTTAGTTCTGACAACATAATGTAACACCCAATATTCAATTGAGGTATGTCACATATTTTTTTTTTCTCTAAATACATATATACACACACAAACATACATACATATTGAACTGCATACAATTAAACATATACATACAATGCTCTAGCGGAAGCTTGACATATAAAAGATAAACAAACAGTTGTGTTCTGTAAATATATGATTTTCAGACTGATTTAATAGTGAACACAGACATGCAGCGTATACAGGGTATATCCTTAAACATACAGACAATTATGCTCACACAAGCAATAAAGCCCATAAAATAACTCATAAATGACAATGCAACATGGAATTCAATACATAACTAGTACTTATCTTGGTAAGAATGTCACAAACTGCGTGCAGACCGTCCACAAACCTCCCAGCCTTAGACTACACTATTCGTCACTCTCAACAGTGAGTCACCCCCAAGCTGGGACTAGTCTCCACCTAGGAAAGGGATTCCTAACTCAGATAAAGGTTCACGGTCAACTGGAAAGACTCCCTCTCAAGTGTTCACTCAACCATATCCTACAACCTCTCCTTCCCCACATGCCTGTCCCACCCAAGGAAGTGTGCCCCTTCTCTGCTCAACCATCCCTCAGCTGCCCCACTTCCCTTACAGGGCTTCAACAACAGGCCGGATCGAAAGTCTCATAGCACTGTAGCCGTAGTTTATCACCTTTAGGAAATCAATCCTTAGCAATTCCTTCACTCAGATAATTTCTCACGGGCTTGACAACCCGCCTCTTCAATCCTGCTCCCAAGCTGACAGGTACACCAATAGGAATGGATATCAATTTGGTCTGGGTATGGTGGTAGGAAGATACGAGGTAGCTCAAGGATTGACGGAATGTATCATGGATACTGGTTCTCTGGTTGAAGGAAAAAATGGTAAGATTATCCTCTTCACAATGGTCGATCCCCCCCCAAAGGAACTAAGTCTCGACAATAAGTATGCATGTCTCCAACTTGACACTTGTCATGTTGGAAGCTACTCTGATACACTTGTCCCCTACTTTAGGACTTAGGATAAATCAATTATCCATACTTTATGTTTTTAAGAAATATTAATATAATATTTCTTTTCGGCTTTAAGCTCTCTAGATTAGACTTGTTCTTAAATTTAGGCCCTCCCTTTCCCTATTTGGTGGAATCTAGTCCCCCTTCTCTTTTATCGTGGTCGGTCTGCGCGCAATGATGTATTTTTATATTAATCATGAGATATATACAAAATAGGCGCTCTAGCCTTTAACATCTAGGCGCGTTGGCCTAATTCCAAGACATAAGCATTCTGGCTTATAATACTGGCTCACCAGCCTATAATGCATATTATATACACAAAGGTTCACTGACCTTAATATTGCGCGCACTTTAGTTACTGCGTGTGGTATCCGCTGACCTCAAGGTTGCACACTCTTTAGTTACTGTGCGTTGTATCCTCTGTCTTTAGGGTTGCGTGCACCTTAGTTACTGCGTGCGGTATTTAGAAATGTGCACATAACATCCCTTTACTGCGCAGTATATGCGCGCACCATGCCATGAAATGTCTATTACAAAAATGATGTCTAAACAACTCACTAGCTTAAATATACTTGGATTATATTTACATTTGGGTTCGACTGAGGGATGTTACAATCCCCTCCCCTTATTTATGCACTGTCCTCAGTGCATCATGTACCCATATACAAAAAAATTCTCAAAATTCTTCAAAAAGATGCGGGTATTCTTCCTGCAATGCATCCTCATTCTCCCAAGTAGCATCTTTAGGTCCGTACGAGGTCCATTGGACCTTTACAAGCCCTATGGATCGATTCCGGAGTTGTTTGATTTTTTAATCCAGGATGCGCACCAGATTCACTTGGAAAGCACCTTCTTGCTCCACCTGAATAACATTCCAATCAATAACATGATTAGAATTAGGTATGTATTTCTTTAGCAATGATACATGGAATACATTATGAACAGACATAGATGCAGGCAATCCAATCATATAAGCAATGGGACCAATCCTCTCTAGGATTTCAAATGGTCCACAAAATCTGGTTGCCAACTTGGCGCAGCTTCCCAGATACAGGGAACTCCTGTTAGCTTTTACTTTTAGGAAAACATGATCACCCACTTTGAATTCTCTGTGGATTCTGTTTTTATCAACATAACTTTTTTGTCTATCTTGGGTAGTTTTCAAATTCTGGTTAATTTTTAACATCTGGTCCTCCATCTCCTTGAGCAACTCTGGCCTGACTATTGTTCTATCAGCTGGATTATCCCTGGAGTATTGCACCTTCTTCCGTAAAGTTCTTCAAATGGGCTCATTTTCAATGATGCCTGATACCCATTGTTATAAGCGAATTCTACTAAATGTAGGTAGTCTTCCCATTTTGATGGTTTATCCATCACATACATTCTCAACATATATTCTATCACTCTATTCACCCTCTCTGTCTGTCCATCAGTCTCAGGATGGTAAGCTGTACTAAAGTTCAGATTCATTCCAAATCCTTTCCAGAAATTCGAGGTGAATTTTGGGTCTCTGTCAGACACAATCGTTTTAGGAATTCCGTGCAATCGTGCCACTTCCTTCATGAAAATATCAACAACATTTGCTACTTTGTTAATAGTTTTTAGTGGAATAAAATGGGCATCTTTTGTAAGCTTGTCCAGCACTACCATAATCAAATCATGTAGCTTGCCTGTTCTGGGAAATCCCGTAATAAAATCCATTGTCACCACTTCCCAGTTCCATTCAGGAATGGGCAAAGGTTGCAACAATCCTGCTAGGTGTCTATGCTCTGTTTTAACTTTTTGGCATTCCATACACCTAGCGATGTATTTTTCAATTTCTCTCTTCATACCTGGCCAAAAGTATTGGCTCTTGACCACTGCTATGGTTTTCTGATATCCAGGGTGCCCTTCATAAGGAGCATTATGCATCTCATGCAAAATTATACGTTTCAAGTCCTGGACATTTTGTACAAAATTTCTGTTCTTGTGCAGCAATATTCCATCTACTCCCAACTTATAAATATCCATCTTTTGTGGTGTCTTACCTTGCTGTAGTTTTTCTATCAATTCTTTGTATTGCAGGTCTATATTTGTAGCCTCCAGAAATTTTCTTTTAACATCAGTTTGATACATGCTGATGGTTGTAGCATGAAGCTCATGCACCCTCCTGCTGAGTTCATCCACCACTTTATTTTCTTTCCCTATGATATGCTTTATATCATAGTCATATTCGCTTAGAAATTCTAAACATCTTCTTTTTCTAGCATTTAGATTTGGCTGATCAAATAAATATTTCAAACCATTGTGGTCTATTCTTAACTCAAACCTTTTTCCTATGAGGTAGTGTCTCCATTTCCTCAGGGCATGCACTATGGCTGCCAACTCCAAATCATGAGTGGCATAGTTTCTTTCATGCTCCTTCAACTTCCTTGATTCATAACATATCAAAAATCCATTTTGGCTGAGGACTCCACCTAGTCCTTCATTACATGCATCTGTGCATACAATGAAATATTCATTTGGGTCCGCAATCCTTAGTTTTGGAGCCCTTGTCAATAATTGTTTCAAATGTTGGAAACTCCTTTCACAGTCCGACGTCCACTGAAACTTCATACCTTTTCTTTGCAAGGAAGTGATTGGGTGTGCTATCTTCGAAAATCCTCCAATGAATCTCCTGTAGTAGCCTACAAGGCCCATGAATGATCTGACCTCTGTCACATTCTTTGGTGTTGACCATTCTCTAATGGCTTCAATATTCTTGGGGTCCACTTCTATCCCATCTTTTGATATGATATGCCCCAAATAATGAATTTGTTTCTGATAAAATGAGCACTTTCTCAATTTCGCATACAACTGATGCTCCCTTAATACTTGCAACACCATCCTCAAATGATGTTCATTCTCTTCTTCTATCTTAGAGTATATAAGAACGTCATCCAAAAAGACAATGACAAACTTGTCTAAATATTCTCAGAAAAAACCATTCATTAAGCACATGAAAACAACTGGTGCATTTGACAACCCAAATGGCACCACTGTGAACTCATAATGATCATAACTTGTCCTGAAGGCGGTCTTGTTGATATCCTCCTCCTTAATTCTTACCTAATGGTATCCCGATCTGAGATCTATCTTTGAAAATATCTTTGCATCCTTCATTTGATCAAAAAGATCATCAATCCTTGGTAGAGGATACTTGTTCTTTACATTCACTTTATTCAACTGTCTGAAATCAATGCACAATCTTAATGTTCCATATTTATTTTTTACAAACAAGACTGGGGCACCCCAAGGTGATACACTTGGGTGTATATACCCCTTCTTCAGAATTTCTTCAAGCTGCATTTGCAACTCCTTCAATTCTGGTGTACTCATTCTGTAAGGAACCTTTGACATGGGAGTTGCTCCTGGTGTTAGATTTATAGAAAAATCGAGGTCTCTCCTTCGGGGTAGTCCTAGTACTTCCTTGAATACATCTTCAAACTCTTTCAGGACTGCATAATTATCCAAATTTGGCACCTTGTCTTTAGGTGTCTCCTCCATATGAGCTACAAATATTTGACATCCTCTTCTATAACATTTCTTCAGCTGCAATGCTGAAATTTCTCTAACGGTTACTACCCTGGGAATTCCATGCACTTTCCGTTGGTTCCCTTGTTCATCCAAGCAAGTGAATTCTTTGATATGACAATCCAATAGAGAATTATGTGGGTCCAACCAATCCATCCCAATTAAACAGTCATAGGAACCTAAGGGTAAGATATTCAAATTTGCCGTTGTTCAGTCCGTTCATGTCCATGAGACATGACTTAACCATATCATTAACCTTTATTTTGGTTCCTGTAGCCAACTGTACCAACCAATATTTCCCATGCCTGCTTCTTGGCAATTGCAAACTTTCTACCATCTTAGGATCTATATAACTATGACTAGCTCCCGAATCAATTAAAATAGCAATGGTTTGGTTGTTAATCATACCCTCTACTTCAATCATGTGTGACTGATATTCTGCTTGCTTATTATCCAGAGCTGCATAGATCCTTGGCACATTTCTACCCATGTCCTCCACTGTTTCAGCTTGTTGTACATTATAAACAATCCTTCCTTTTTCACCTCTGTGAGGACAATCTCTAAATCTATGATCTCCTTTACAACCCCAACATTGAATAGGTGGCTGCCTTGGCCTTTGGCCTTCTTCCTCTATCATTTTGGGCTCTTTAGAAGTTGGTGGTCCCTGTGGACTATTTCTAAAGAATGATGGTTTAAATCCTTTCTTCCTCTGATCCACCTTGAACTTCTTTTTGTCTTCCCAAGATTTTTGGAAAGTTGGCCTTGCTTTCTACTGATCATATAGACATTTATCTTGCCTTACGGTCTCTTCCAATGTCTTGGGATAATCATATTGTATTTTTTCATTGATGAATGCTGGAAATCCACTCAAATACCTTTGAATTTTAAATGTCTCATCCTTGATGAAGGAGACGTACTTCAATAGTTCTAGGAATCTTCTTTCATATTCATCTATGATCATACTTCCAAGTTTGAGTTCAAAGAACTCTTTCATTTTCTTGTCATAATACCTCTTAGTCAAGTATTTCTTCTCAAAATACTTCTTAAATTCCCTCCAAGTAATGCTCTTCTCTTTAATGTGCTATACCTGCACAAGCTGATCCCACCACATGGATGCCTTTCCTTTGAGTTGATAGATGGAAATTCTACCCTCTGCATGGGAAGAATAATTGTGTAATTGAAAATACTTCCTCATGCCCAACAACCATGTTTCTGCATCTTCATCCTTCTTGTGCTAACCATCAAATGTAGGAGGTTTGTTTTTGTTCATTTCTCCTCATAGCTCATCCACCCCAGACCTCCTATGTTGTCTGACAGGGGATGGACTTGTGCTGCTGCATTCTATTTTCTTGGAATGCTTTTGGGAGTGATGGTGGTGTCTGCTAACATTTCCTGATCTCTTTTTCTCATCTGAAGGTTTGTGACTTCCATATTTGCTTGAGTTACTTTCTTTTTCCAATTTATTTTCTATTCTCTTCAGACTTTGGAATAACTTCATGTTGAAGTCATCCTACTTCTCTTTGGCTCTCATAAGCCTTTCATTATCATCTTTATGGCTTTGGAGATCCTTTTGCAAATTTTTAATAGTCTCTACCATATTCAGGTTTTCATCCCTTTCCTCTCCATGTCCATTAGAGTTTGTTCCTTCAATGTCCAAATGGACATTCATCCCTCTACTCTCTTCTTGTTGACTATAGTTTCCTTGTATCTCTTCCATTCTTATGGACTCAGTACTTGATCTGATCTGATCTAGTTGTTGTTAGTTCTGCAAAATGTCTAGCCATTAAAAATTATTAGTTTAACTAAATCAACAATCCACGTGAAATATGAACTATTTCGGCTCAATAATTATATCAGAATTATCTTTTCTATTTTCTTGGTGTTGCCACCATGACAATTCTTAGACACTACCCAAGTTTTGAGAACTTAGCAAGAACTATATCATTGCGCAGAGATACACTGGGTGCAAGGTGGTTTGCCGAAACCACTTTTGCATAAGTTCTGATGTCACGTGCTTCAATATGTCAAATCCACCATACGTGGGACATGTGACGGTTAGTCAGATCACTCCATCTCATTCACTCATACATCACAACCATTTGAGTTAGGTGAACACCACCATGTAACGAACTCAAAAAGTTTAATCATTTGAATTGGATTAGCCAAGCATGGCAACCCATTGCACTTTTGCGCAAGTCTGTCAGAGATTCATGATTAAGGTTCTATAATTACCAACTCTTGGGTATGGAAGCATCATCTTATCCATCAGCGAGTAGTCTCCAAACTGGTTCGAAATTCTCATCTCTGCAAACATATTTCGATGTCCAAAAAACTAAGGTATATGGACCCAGTTAAATCCAATGAGACTGGTTATTTGGGAAACATGCTAAATATTCCTGCAGGTACGAAGGAAAAGGTAGTCGCACAGATACTGGTAACTAAATTTCACACAATACCTATTACTGATTCGAGATTGGAAATACGGATGAATCCAATCATGAGGGATCTGGTTATCAACAGACCAAATGCTAAGAAGAAACAAAGCAAGTGACAGAAGAAAGAACCCGTCGCTGAAGCGACTGAGAGGGTTGTAGAGAATCAATTGGTCTGGTTAGATTCTTTAAAGAGGAGCTAGCTAAGCTGAAATGAGCCCTCAATACAATTGAGTATATTTCAACGATTTTTGGACAGATGATAGCAGAGGTAAGGAAGCTTCGGAGATGATAGGCGTGTTCTTGTATGGTCTCTTTGAATAGGGCCACTGCTATTTTGAATCATCCCCTTTTTATAATTTTGTATTTTGAATGAATATATAAGCGCAAAAGCGGATTTTGTACTGCTTAAAACAAGATTCCACTGATGATGTTATGAATCTTGTTTCTTTTAATATTATGTGTCTTCTTGTAACTTATATTTCACTTTCAAATGTTTGATTAAAACCCATATTTCTTCTCATTCACTTGACTCATTTTAAATAATACTTCAATGCAGTTGTGTATTCCTCTTTCTTTGAATACTATGTAAATTTTTCTAATTAAACTCAGGCTCATCGTCTTAATTAGCTTTTTAGATGATTTTGCGCACATAAAAATTCAACCTGTGTACCTTTATTTATCATGCAAACAACTTTATAAGGTAAATCATGTTTCCGCGCACCGATATCTGCTATACATTTCCTGTTTGTTGCGCCAATAACTTGCACACACTACTTCTGTGTTGTGCCCCAATATCCTTTACGCACTGTTTCTGTATCGCCCTTGGATATTCCACATGCATTTCACTCTATAAATTGTACCATGCTAAAGTTCAATATGCCTTACTGCATACAGTAATCTGTATGCCCCACCGAATACTCTATCGCTACCGCACACAACTACCTATGTGCACCCTTGCCTGCACTGTAGCGATACAACACATACTCCTACTGTGTGCACACCAACCAAACTTCACTGTGCCTCACAATACTGCACACACCACGTTCACCTTTACTATGTGTACGCACTCCACGCAATGGTAAATTTAGCGTGCGCATCTCTACATATTATTCTTCCACGCGGTGGCTCAATTTTCCATAAACGCCATATACTGTATACCATACTGTAATATCATCTCCATTCGACTAGTTTGGCCCATTCAGGCTCAGTGTAAAAAATTGACGCTCTGATACCATACTGTAACACACCCTGTCCACCCACTGACCGAGGAATGTCACTTACTCAGACACTTAGCTTAGTTCTGACAACATAATATAACACCTAGTATTCAACTGAGGTATGTCACATAATTGTTTTTTCTCTAAATACGTATACACACACATAGGAATACATACATACTAAACTGCATGCAATTAAACATATACATACAATTCTCTAGTAGAAGATTCACATATAAAAGATAAACAAACAGTTTTGTTCTGTAAATATACGATTTTATACAATTTCCAGACTGATTTAACAGTGAACACAGACATGCAGCGTATACAGGGTATATCCTTAAACAAACGAACAATTATGCTCACACAAGCAATAAAGCCCATAAAATAACACATAAATGACAATGCAACATGGAATTCAACACATAACCGATACTTATCTTGTTAAGAATGTCACCAACTACATGAAGACCGTCCACAAACCTCCCAGCCTTAGACTACACTGTTCATCACTCTCAACAGTGAGAGACCCCTGAGTTGAGACTAGAATCCACCAGGGAAAGGGATTCCTAACTCAGCTAAAGGTTCACAGTCAACCGAAAATACTCCCTCTCAGGTGTTCACTCAACCACAACCTACAACCTCTCCTTCCCCACATGCCTGTCCCACCCAAGGAAGTGTGCCCCTTCTCTGCTCATTAGTCCCTCGGATGCCCCACTTCCCTTCCAGGGCTTCATCAATAGGCTGGACCGGAAGTCTAAGAGTGTTGTAGCCGTAATTTATCACCTACAGGAAATTGATCCTCAACAATTCCCTCACTCAGAGAATTGCTCATGGGCCTAACAACCTGCCTCTTCAATCCCGCTCCCAAGCTAACAGGTACACCAACAAGAATGGATATCAATCTAGTCTAGGTACGGTGGTAGGAAGATACGAGGTAGCTCAAGGATTGACAGAATGTATCATGGATACTGGTTCTCTGGTCGAAGGAAAAAATGGTAATATTCTCCTCTTCACAATGGTCGATTTCCCCCCAAAGGAACTAAGTCTCGAAAATAAGTATGCATGTCTCCAACTTGACACATGTCATGTTGGAAGCTACTCTGATACACTTGTCCCCTACTTTAGGAATTATGATAAATTAATTATCCGTACTTTATGTTTTTAAGAAATATTAATATAATATTTCTTTTCGGCTTTAAGCTCTCTAGCTTAGCCCTATTCTTAACTTTAGGCCCTCCCTTTCCCTATTTGGTGGAATCTATTCCCCCTTCTCTTTTATCGTGGTCAGTCTCCGCGCAACGATGTATTTTTATATTAATCATGAGATATATACAAAATAGGCACTCTAGATTTTAACATCTAGGCGCACTGGCCTAATTCCAAGACATAAGCATTTCAGCTTATAATACTAGCTCACCAGCCTATAATGCATATTATATACACAAAGGTTCATTGACCTTAATATTGCACACACTTTAGTTACTGTGCGTGGTATCCGCTGACCTCAAGGTTGCACGCTCTTTAGTTACTGCGCACTATATCCTCTGTCTTTAATCTTGCGCGCACCTTAGTTACTGCGCGCGGTATTCATAAATGTGCACATTACATCCCTTTACTACGTAGTATATGCGCGCACCATGCCATGAAAGGTGTATTACAAAAATGATGTCTAAACAACTCACTAGCTTAAATATACTTGGATTATATTTACATTTGTGTTTGGTCGAGGGATATTACACATGTTGTACACAAGGTAAGTTCTCATGCCATAACTTAGGATGCTTGCTACAATATCTTAGTAGTAGATGTACCATTGTTATGTTTACCAACTATGTCTGTCCATATTTCTGCAGATGAAAATACGTTCTCTTATTTAACTTAGTGTTCATGAGCTCCCATAAATGAGACCAAAACATTCCCAAAAAGAGAGAATCTTGATTTGATATAATAGATGTAGGAAACTCAAAATGAACCCAAACATTAGCAAATAACATCTGTGTTAATTTTTCAATTGTGACATATTTCTTACATGGTGTTGGAATACACATTTTACTGAATCTATCCATGAAGAAATATAGATAATCATGGCTTATCCTGGACATCGGTAAACCCCCTACAAAATACATGGAGATGTTTTCCCATGGCTGAGAAGGTACTGGAAGTGGCGTATATAGTCCAAACTTTATGTTGTTAGGCTTGCTTGTTGCACACATAACACACCCTTTTATATACTTGTTACACATCAAAATTACTCACTTCAATAGTGTCGCAAGTGTCATCATTACAAGTGTCATAAATTTTGTAGTGTCACAAGTGTCGTAAACATCATACTTCCATATTTTCTATGTCGTGTCTCTAATGAAATCATAAGGATACTTAAGTCACCTTCGAAGACTAGTTTAAGAAGGAGAAATCATCTGATGAGGAGTACAAATCATTTGCCATGAAGAAAACCACTCAAATTATTTTTTGAAGGGGAGCGCTCCCCTACCCACTATTAGGGAGTGCTAGCGCTCCCTAGCCTCCTTTGGGGGAGCGTTCCAAGCACTATGTGCACCCTTTTGGTGGAGCGCTGCCCTTTCTGAGTGAATTTTTGGTTTGTTGAGATAAATCAGGGAAGAATCCCCTCAATATATGAAGGTAGTTGGATTCGAATCTGAGGTCAAGGCATGATCTTAGGGAAGATCCTCAACTGAAGGAGAAGAATCCTCAACTTATCCCAAATATATCTCAAGTGGTTGGGCCTCTCCAAGATTATATAAGGAGGCCTTCTCATGGTGAAAATAAGAGGAGAGATTTTGAGAGAAGAACCTAACTTATGATCTCATAAGAAAGGGAGAGACATTGTAAAGCATCTAACTTATGATCTCATAAGGGAGATATCATTGAAGCATCAACATATTGTGTGTGGATTATTTGAGAAAGGGTCTGGGCAAAGGGAGCTTGGTGAAGCTGCATATCCATGGCTGTAAGCAACACTTTGTTCTCATTAATATAAATTCATGCTTGGCCTGTTTCCTTTAAAGTTTGTATATATGAACTTGTCTCTTTCATAGATTCATTATAATCTAATCATAGTAGAGAAGGAAGTATTGCTGTTGTTGTTCATTGTACCACATGACCTTCAAATGAACTTGGAGATCAAGATCAGCCTGGAGCGAACAAGGACAAACGTCAGTAAAAAGGTACTTGCCTTTCTTCCCTCTTCTTCTTTGATAGTTTATCTTTATGATAAAGGAATGTCAGTGTCCATAATAGCACTTTCTGTCTTGGAGTTAGGGGTCTAACATCCAAGAGGAAATCTACTTGTCTGCAGGGGGATTCTTCTGGAACAGAAATTGGCGAACCCAATGGGGAGGGACCTTTGAATTTTTTCCTTCCTAGATCTTGTTTGCCTTTTCTCATTTTGATCTTATTCATATTGTGTCTTTTATTCTTATATTTGTTGATTGACCCTTCACTTCATCCCATACACTTTGGATTTCTGAACTTGCTTGAATTTTTGGATTTTTGGGTATTTTTCTGAAAATTTTGAAGCCTAACGCTCCCCTTCCCTTGCTATCAGAGCACTGGCACTCCTTGCTGGCTTTACACAGAGAGTTGAAACACTCTGGTGCCCCTTACACCAAAGCGTTTTCCTCTTTTTGTTAAAGATCTTGCGGGAGTTTAGTCTTTGAATCCATTTTTTCTTGTTTGCACTTGATTAGAGTTCTTTCAACCTTAGTGTATCCTTGTTTGGGTCCCCAACACATTGATATTTGAGAATTCATGATGCTTTGTTTGGGTTTGTGACATCTTTTTCTTCCTTACTTTGAATAACTCTTTGTCTTTGACGATTTAGAGTCAATTTGTCGTTTTCTTCTCATTTATCTGACTAAGTGAAAAGTTTTTGTAAGGAGATTCAAAGGTAGTTTGTAATTTTCCTTTTAATATTTGAAGTCTTTTTCCCAATCAATTATTGGTTTTTCATCATCCATTAGCCTTCTCCTACCTTCACCTGCAATTTCCCCAATTTTCAAGCATTCTCGGTGAGTTTTTGCATTTTTTTGGATATTGTTTTGAGTTTCTGGGAGCACCAACGCCCCCCTGTAGGCCATATAAGAGTGCTAGAACTCCCCTAAAGTTATTTATGGAGCGCTGGAAGCATTCTGTGCACCATTTTGAGGGAGCGCTGGTCTCTTTTTGAGTGAAGTTGTCTTCTTTTGCTCAGTTTTTGCAGCCTGTTTTGTAGTACTCTTTACCCAGAGTCTATGGTTGTTTTGTGAAGTTGTTAGGATTGGTTCTAGATTATTTTTTATTATTTTCACTCTATTTTGTCTTGATTGGAGCTTGAAACCTCTTTCATAAACGTAAAATTGCCTTTTCTAGCTGCGTTTTTGTCGAGACAGTTTTGAGTGGTTTCTCTTTCTCCCTATCGTTTCTTGGATTCTTCTTTGCATTTTATTGTACTCCTTGGATGCTTGTTGGTTTTAGGATCCTTGAATGATTTCTTGTTATACAAATCTTCTACTTGTTTTCTTTCAGTTCTCATTGTTTTGAATGCATTCTTTCTTTTGGGTCATGAAACTAGCTTGCATTTGAAGTAGCGGAATTACATGTTTTTGGTTTTTTGGGGGACAATGTACATCTGTAATGATGAATGTTTTCTCCTTCTCGTAGAATAGATTTCATAGAAATGAAAAGATTGCATCTTCATCTCTTTGGATAAATTTTGAGTCGGTCAAAACACCATATTGTGCACGCCATTTACCTTTTGAGTAACAACAGCTTTAAAAATCAAGCGCTAAACTAAAATTGATAGACATTTTTACATTTTTTGGTAGAAAACCTACATTATATTAGCTGTAGGGCTTTTGAATAGGTGTGAAATATAACTTTCCAAAGATGCAAACAAACATAGGATCTTGTGTTAGAGAGCGGTGAAATCCAATTGCTACATTTTGTCCTAGGAAGCCCTTCTCACACAAAGGTCAAACCTGAGGTCGCATTGAGACTGACGGAGTTACTTACCCTTATTTTTTTGTCTTGGTGTAGAGATTGCGTGTATTATGGGGGTTGCTTGAAGGTATACCCACAATGATGAGTGGAATCCTTTCAAGTTGATTTCGGGCTAGATACCCTGACCTTGCACATGGATTAGACTATCGACTGTTTTCCCAGGCATCACTGTTGTAGTTGGTAACCTTAGTGGCCTATCTCTTTAGGGTCTTTGCATGAGGTGACTATGGAGGGGCAAGTCTTCACGATACCTGGAATCGACGTTGACCAGAGTCACTCAGACTCCTTAGAGGGTATACCCACGATTATGTGTGGGAGCTTGAACCAGGGTGTAAGCCCATTAAGCAGGTTGTCAATGTAACTTTTCCACTCACTCTATCTCAGCCCCTTCTTACTTCTTTCCTGCAAAGTTGGATTTCATCATCAACTAGTGTGCTCATTGTGAGAAGGTTTTGTTTGCTTGCTTTCTTACTAGATTTTTAGCGCATGCTGTTTGTTCTCCCTAGCAGAATCTAGGTTGGAGATTTATTTTTATGGTGTCAGTTCCCAGGATGACCAATGAAGGAACCCCTTTTCCAGAGGAACCATTTGTTTTTCCTTCTTACGGAAACATTGGTCCTCCTTACATCACTACTTTGAGCCTTCCAGGTCTCACAACTGGGTTACCGGTATGGTTGTTTTCCACTCTAGCCATCTCGAATGCAGGTGCTTCAGATGTAAGCACACCACCCACACATCAACCTCATGTCAACCTTTCACCTTCTTCGTTCGTAAGGTCTCCTTCCCTTTCTCCTTCTTCACCTAGTGAAAGATCTAAAGCGAGTAGCTAGGTTGATAAGAAGAAGAAGAAATAGAAAGAGAAGAAAAAGAACCAGAAAGGGACCAAGCCTCCAACTACATCAAATGTTGGATCCAAGCAACCAACTACTGTTAATAGTACTGGGAGTGTTGATGAGGTCGCTAATATTATAATGAAGAATCTGAAACCCAAATTCCCTTGCAGTCTTTGTAAGGTTGACCACTTTGTGAGGGATTTCCCTGGTATTCCCAAGGACTTAGAAGTGTGTTCCTCCACATCATCGGCCCCTGCCGGTCATACAGGTGATACCCCATCAACTAGTGACATTAAGGTTGGTAAGAAAAAGACAACTATAAAATTCCCTTGTATGTTATGCAAAGGTGATCATTATTCTCACCTTTGTCCTCTCATGGATGAGGCTTCTTCTCTTTTGGAAAATCTTCAACTTCCAGCTGGTTATCATAGGATTTCCCCCAACCCATCATTAGTTGATGGAATGGTCAATCCGGTTCCATCTTTGGTCATTCCGGTTGATCCGATGGTCAATCTAGTTTCATCCTCGATTGAAACACTAGCCAAAGTAGCTGATCCAGTTTCATCATCGGTCAACCCCACTCTTCGTCTATAGTGTGAACCCAAAGTGACTGATCTAGTTCCTTCCTCGGTCAGTCCCACCCTTCATCTGAAGAGTGTCAATGTGGTTGATCTGATTCCACCATCGATCAATCCCACTCCTCCTTTGATGAGTGCCAAAGTGGTTGCTCTGATTACATCATCAATCAATCCAACTCTTCCTCTAATGAGTGCCAAAGTGGTTGCTTCGGTGACCTCATTGGTGAATCCCACTCCTCCTCTGATGAGTGCTAAAGTGGTTGCTCCGNCTCATTGAAACATAATCTACCGTGCCGGGGGGCATTCCTCCTTCTCCTGCAAAAACCCTTCCAAGTAATGAGGCCATCCATTTTGATTGGGGTGTGATAACTGGACCTCGTCTTCCCTCTCACATGCCTTTCAAGATTATAGTAAAAGTTTGTGGTCGGGACATTCCTCATGCACTGATAGATGAAGGTTCATCTGTTATTATTTTGTCCTCTATTGCTTGGCAAGATTTGGGTTATCCTTAGTTTGTGTTGATTACCCAGACTCTGTTCTCTTTTAACAGAAGAACTAGTCACTCTTTAGGGATTCTTCCTCAGTTTCCTGTAACTTTGGGAGGGAAAACTATCTTTATTGATGTTATGGTATTCTAGGACCCCTTGGATTTCGATTTACTCCTTTGGCAAGATTATTTCTATGCCATGAAAGCTATTGTGTCCACTTTTTTTCATGTGATATATTTCTCGCACGATGGAAGAATGGTGACTATTGATCAACTTTTGTTTTTTGCCCCTGACTTGACCATCAACCCAATGACCTCCCTAAACAGGCCTTATATGCAGTCAGTATTACCTCTGCCATAGATCAATTGTGTGGCATTGTCTCCCATGACTTCAAATTCTTATGACTTAGATCCGGTAGTTGACATGGTGATCTCTTCGGTAGGGATATTGAAGCCCGATCTCCTTACCCCTAGCGAGACCATCGACATGTGTTCCTTCCGAAGCATTCTTCTTCCACCTAGTGAAGATCTCTTGGAAGCCATGAATGAGTTTTGTCCCTTGACATGGTATCCTTCCAGAGCGTCATCCTCTTGGAAGCCATGATCAAACAGAAGCTACGAGCATAGTTTCTCTTCTCTGTGGCAAGCTCTTTAAAAAATGAAACAGAGGTTATGAGCATAGTTTTTCTCTCTGTGGCAAGATCATTAAAAAATGAAACAAAAATCTGGGGATTGCACCTGGATCCCTGAGCATAGTTCCTTTCTTGTGTCAATCTCGTTAAAAAATGAAACAGTCACCTTTCCTTTCAAGTCGAGTCTTTCACCAGATCTCGTAGATGTCGAGTCGAGTATTTCGTTAGGTATCATCTTTGAACCTTCATTTCATCCACTTGTATACTTTTTCTCCATATA
>JASDQU011310069.1:10333-22292 GCA_032191745.1 Picea mariana
AAGAACCATTATTCAACATGCCAATGGATTTCCTATGATTAAAACAATGGTGTTTGAAAAAAAAAACGATTGCTATGTCTTTCCAAGTCAATGTGAACAATTCTTTTACTCAAAGGTTCCAGGTAAGAGGGATTGGTCATTTGTTGTTAGATATGATCCAAGAGGAAGGCCAATAAAGTATACTGTAGATGAGGAAGATGATATTGAATACGAAGATGATGTAGAGCTAGAATAGGAAGAATATGGGTCAACAGATGAAGAAGACGGAGAAGATGAACCAGGCGTAGGAGACAATGCGCCAGTTCTTAATGATGATATTGATGAAGATATGCTCGAAAATGAAATTGATGATGATTATGATATCATCAATCCTTTCAACACTGTTCTAAACCGGATGTTGATACAGATATTGAGTTGGATGATCAAGAAGAAGATACAGAAGAAGGATGATACAAATGTTGTGATGGTCGATGAGGTACGTAACTAGATATTTTAATTTGTATGAATTATTATTCTCTTTAAATAATTTTTAATTATGTGGGTTAATTACATGTTTTTAAGTTTTATTTCATTTTTGTTTTGGTAGTTTCTATGCATGATTAATATGTTGCTTTTGTTTGTTATCTATTTTATATATTGGGTATTGGGGAATTGAGAGCGATGTGAGGGGGGGGGAGGTCCATATGATCTTTCACCTTCATGTGGTTGGCCTTGTTTAGTAGAGAATAAATTATTCTTGAAACCAAGAGAAGTTCATTCATTCATATTTATACTCAAAGATCACTACAGACCCACTCTATATATCATCTCATCTCGTCCTCACTTCGTTTTAATTTTCTAATCAGTATACGAGGGTATTTCTTTTCATTTATATTGTGTTCACTATTTTTTGATGTGGTAGAATAGGAATAAAACTACAAATCCTAGACCTCCATACAATCTGATCATGGATGCCATTGATTTGGAAATTTTGTTTCTTCCCAACATCATTACATTCACTATAGATTGTTTAGAGGACAATTCCTTTGCACAACAAAATTTAAACCTCATATAGGTTGGCTAACAAAACCATCATTTTTGCAACACTACTCATATATACATAAATATAGTTTCAAAGAAACCAAAAAGTAACTATCCCCTTAGGCTTCTAAGATCGACTTGTTATGGGAAGCTTGTTTGACATACCTACAACAAACCCGACCCTCTTGTTGATTAACATGTTGAGAAATTGGTTCAATGAAGCTCACTCTCCATTTGTTGATCAATTATCTTGATTATTTCTCTTCTTGTGGATGAAACAAAGACCCCCTATGTCTCATATTTTAATAACATAGGACACTCCTATGATGTAACAATTTTTCAACATGTTAATCAACCTAGCCAAACGCACGAAGAGTCGTAACGAACCGCACGAAGAGCCTGGCCAAGGTTGGGAAACCAAGGGCAAGGCAAGGCAAGTTATCAAGAGGGGAACCCAAACACAATGCAAGGCCAGTTGGCAAGATGGGCACCCAAACACAATGCAAGGCCAGTTGGCAAGATGGGCACCCAAACGCACGAAGAGTCATAAGGAAAACGACCATACAAGGGAGCACTAGGAAAAAAGACGAGCTGCAGGATGGATAAGAACCAATTTTGGCTTCGAGGTAGATTTTTTAATACGGCATGGCCAAGTATGGGTGACCAAGGGAAATGCAAGGCAAGTTGGAAAGAGGGGTGCCCAAATGCAACGTAAGGCAAGTAGGAAATATGGGTGCCCAAACGCATGAAGAGACGTTACGAAAACAACCACACAAGGGAGCACTAGGAAAAAAGACGAGCCGAATGACAGATAAGAACCAATTTTGGCTTGGAGGTAGATTTTTTATACGGCCTAGATGGTGTTGTGCGACCAAGAGATTTTTTAATACGGCCTTGTAGTTTCATCCTTGTGACCATACTCCCCCCGGAACCCAAACACTCTTATTTCTTAGAAGGTGTTGGCAGAGTCCTTAGAGAAACATCCGTCGATCCCTTGTCGACATCGTTTATGGTTGAGACTAGTATGGTATTTGATCATCTTCAAGCCCCCAACTTCCGTTCTTGATTAATGAAAACATCCTTGGAAAATGATTTCGCAGTGGTTCGTCTTTCATAAATCCAAGAATTTCACCCCTGACAATGAAATATGAATGCCCTCGACAGTCCATATTAATCATTACTCCGGTACCGAAGGCCAACACAATAGGACCAGACTCTTATCGTGTTATTCTATGATAATGTATTCAGAGCATAAGCTTTCCTTGAGCACTCTAATTTTTTCAAAGTAACAACGTCGAAAGCGCGACCCAGCCAATTAAGGCCAGGAGCATGCTGCCGACAATAGGGATGTAAGGGCAGGTGCACACCGAGTAGGCGGACCGACCTTTACAACCCAAGATCCAACTACAATCTTTTTAACTACAACAACTTAAATATACAATATTTGAGCTGGAATTACCACAGTTGTTGGAACCAAAATTGCCCTCCAATGGATCCTCGTTAAGGAATTTAGATTGTACTCATTACTACGGTTATCCGAGTAGTAGGGTACTATCAAAGAAACTATAACTGATTTAATGATCCATCCACAATTTCACAGTCTGAATTAGTTCATACTTAGACATGAGACAAACCTTAATGCATAGACAATGCATGGCCCAAACAAGGTGGAAACATCCCCAAAACCTCCATCCCCTTTTTCCATATGAGATGCAAGGGAAAAACCAATGACTCCGCACAAAATCAAGCCACATTAATAATAAGCCTCAAAGCTGACGTAGTCGAAGGGGACATGCACGTTAAAGGAATGTACACCCATAAGCTTTAACCCCAAAAGGAAGCATTCCTCACACTTTCCGACAAAAAAGTGAGCACAGGAAAAGACTTCGGGAGGGTAAATGTTCCCAACCCAAAAAACTTTCCCGTTGCGTGCACTCTTGAATGTATGCATCTCCTTCAACAATTCCAACATGGAAAGAGTACAAACACAACAAATTGGCACCCTAGAGTTCTAATCAATGAAAAGTCAAATCCCCCTCGGGGAGCCACAACAATCCCTAAAACTCCACGTACATAGAATGGAAAGGGGTTTTGCTTACAAGTGCCTCCCACAATGATCATTTCCAACATTACTGCTCATGTGTTACCTAGAAGAGACGACAAAAAATTGGATGTTGACCACCCTAAAAATGACCCAATGCCAATCTTCAGGCAGACCCAACAACCAACTCATTTCCCACACCACCTTTCGCACAAATGGAAAACCTCCATCGTCAACAAATAAAACAAAATACATCACATTGGCTTCATGGAGCCAACAACACAACGGGACTGGACAAACAAAAACCACAAGAAATCGCATCATCCACAAAGGATCTCAACGACTCAAAGCCAACCTATATATACTAGATCTCGCAACCATCCGAAGAGCCCACAACACAACTCATGTGTTACCAATAATTTTTCCAAGGAATACAAATGCAAATCCCTACAAGGAAGCCACAACGATTGCCCAAACTCCATGTCAAGTGGAGAAGAGTGCTCTTTCAAAGTGCCTCCCAAGATGAGTTTTCACTACACTTACCACCCATGTGCTACCGAGCAACATGATAACAAGCCAAGAACCGACCAACCTTACAAATGGCCCTAGGCCAATCTTCAAGTGGACCCGGTAAGCAACTCCTTTTTATCACCACATCACCCATGGTCCTAGGGAGGTTACAAGAATCTAAGGAGGTTACAACCAATCCCCATTTTTCCTCAACCAATACATTTGACCAAAAATTGATGTCCAAGCATGAATATAACTCAAAATCACTATAATTGACTCATTTACACCCTATTACATCATTACCACATCAAAAAGTAACATTTTACATCATAGATGTCGAATCTAGCAAAGATCAATATTCCAACACAATGGGAGATTGTGTTGAGTAGAGTAGTTGTGAAGTGTGAATGTGCTATCTTCTAGTTTTAAGGTCACTAGTACTTTTTTTATCGACGTTATTACATGTCCTTGTAGTACTAGATGCGGGAACGTGTGTGTCGAACGAATTTTAAAAGGAACAATGAAAATACATTGTAATAGGACTAGACATGGGCAATGCTAGTGACCTATCATGAATGGGGCCAAGGTTGAAATTTTCACAAAATGTTTCTGTATGCAATGAAATTTGACATGGATAGACTATTTGCATGCCTTAATGATATGGGAGGGTTTCCAGAATCAAATATGACTCACACATGCACTTGTTTCCATCATAAATTCATCATGTAAACCATAAACCCTATTTTTCTTTCAAAGTACACAAATTGGGTGAGACAAGTTCATTGTCTTGACAATTCACTTCTATCCCAGAGAATTTTTTATGTTTTGAAAACACAATAAAATCACACGCTTTACTCTTATTCATGCTAATGATGGATTTCAAGGGCCTATTTATAATTAAATGTGCAAACCACCAGTTTCCATCTTCTTCAATCTTTGTTGGGTGGAGATTATTTTCTCCAACAATTGCATCCCAAATTGGACCTTTGTCTTTCATAGCCTTCTCCAAAATATATTGTATAATATATATTAATTTAATATAATATAATGAAATAACAAAAAAAATGTTATATCAATCATAAAACGAAGAAAAAAATCCATAATCCCGTGATCAGGTCGTGTGAATTTATTCTAGTCGGCCACTAGTCGAAACAAAACCCTATCCGACGCGTGTGTGCAGATCATATTGGGGCCGGATTCCTAAGACAAGAAGTAGATAGTGTGAGACCACTAATGAGGAGGCCCACCTGAAACAAAACCCTAGTCACTTGTAGATACTGGAGTCGACTGCCTGAGACAAGGAGGGGACAGTGTGATCCCACTATTGAGGAGGCCCATCTGAAACAAAACCCTATCCGTGTGAAAATATTGGAGTCGGTTTCCTGAGATAAGGAGGGGATAGTGTGAGCCCACTAGCATTGAAGTTGGTCACCTAAGACAAGGAGTGGACAGTGTGAGCCCACTAGCATTGGAGTTGGCTGTCTGAGACAAGGAGTGGATAGTATGAGCCCACTAGCATTGGAGTCGGTCGCCTGAGACAAGGAGGGGACACTATGATCCCACTGGAGATAAATACATCCATGATTGACTATTGGAGATAAATACAGAGGATATACACTCAAGGGACAAGCATTTCCATGAAAATGGTAAGCACCTATGCAATTTAATTTTTGTAGGGTTATTTTTTATGTCAAGATGGACGTTCATTTATTCTTGGGATTGAACCCATGACTTCATCATGGATATTGTGAAAAAAAACCCATGTTCTTTAGAAAACTCCCATGTTCTTTAAATTCTTGTAATTTTTGATGATGTTGTGTTGTTTTTATTTCCTTATTGTTCAACTCCATTGGTGTAGACTACTAATAGTAGAAATAACTAGTTGTGGCTTTCATAAACATAAAATAATAAAAACAACAATAATATTTAAAACACCGGTACAAATTCTTGTAAGATCCATTGTGATGATCCATGCATTGGGATACTTAGGTCAAATTACATGGCATACCTAAATCCATTGTGACTAATCATGATCCCAACTTCACCAACAATTTTTATCAAGAGTTTTTTTTTTTCTTCAAGGTACCCAATTGAATATTAGCATTATCACCCCCAAACCAATGGCCGCTAGATGGAAGCACTCAACAAATGTTTGGAAGCTTATTTATATTAATCTTATTTAGAATAGAAATCCCAATGGATCTAGTGGTTACCCCTAGCCAAATGGTGGTACAATGCTACTTATCATGGTATTACTAAAATGATCCCCTTCGAGGCATTCTATGGACAACCACCCCTGTCAATGATCTTGTACTTGTCGATCCTCTCTAAGGTTCAAGAGGTGGCTAACAACTTGACATCCCACGTTTGTGAAGATTGTTGTTGCAATTGCGACGTTGTGGAAACTAGGTTTTCCCCCTCCAACGGTCACCTTAGTATGTTGACTAAGTCAAAATACTAAAGTTCACTCCATAACTTTATCATTACAACAATTAGAAAATAAGAACTTAATCCTAATAGAAAAGATGGAGGGAGTAAGTGCAAGTTTGAAACAAATGTCGTTTTAGAGAGATCTATCACTAGAGTAGGTAAAGTTATGGAGGAGATGTTATCTTATAGACCCCCATCAACAAACACCATCAACGAGGAAGAAACCCAATAAGAATACAAAGAAACTCTTGCATTCAAACCATTTCCACATGATGCAAACATAAACTGACACATGGGATGGGATAGACAACAATTGTTGCACACATGTGGTTTGTGAAAATTGGTTGGTAGTTTAGAAGTAAAAATCATTGTGGATATGACCATAATAAAGAAACACCTTTGACATAATAAAAGTTATAATGATTGATCCAAGTAAAAATCCATTAAAAATTGGAAATTATAGAAGAAAGGTTAGACAAAAATAATATGTGTGGCCCTTTATTTTAATCAACAAAGGGTGTATGGGGATAAATATGATCTCTTTTGAACTTGTTCATTATTTTTGAATCCCTTTGAATACTTACCTAGACAAGGAGACTCGCGCCTATTCATGAACTCGCTCCCATTCAAAGAAACTACTTGTATGCTCGTGCCCATTCGCAAGAAGAGATAGAGAGATTGAGCTCATGGTTAGAGATAGCTCGTGGAGGGCACAGGGAGAGATCTCACTAGGTGCAATGTTAGAGAGAGATCGCGGAGGGCACTGGGAGAGAGCTCACAAGCTGGAGGGTTAGAGAGAGATCGCGGAGGACACCGGGAGAGAGATCTCACGAAGGGCACCGACCAAGAGAGAGAGCTCATGAAGAGAATGATAATTTGTTGAAAATACTTCTCTGTATTCTCATAAAATGACTTAGGGTGATCAGTGATATATTGAGCTTGGAATTCATTGTGAATGTGGAGGATAATAGTGGCATCCATGTTGACCATTCCCAACTTTCGTAGAGCTCCCATTTGATCTTGAGCCAGTGAAAAGGGCCCTTGATTCTATGCCATACAAAGCTTATCCTCTTGAATAAAAATTTATAACCCTAATATTATGACGATTAAATTTATAACCACGAGGGAGGATTCCTTGGTGACCTCAAGGGATCGAATAATAATTTTGATAGCCAATCCTACCGCCCCCTATCTTAATCACTTGTTAGTTGGTATAGGTCTAGGATTTGTAAGGTGATTGTTGTCATCAAATTTTCCAAAAACTCTTAGGGTAAAGTTACATGAGAAAAAATCCCAGCATAATAGGATACTAGAAAGAGCAACACTATGGTAATTATTATGAGCTTACTGTGATACTAATAGGATACTAGTAATGAACTAGTGTTACATCTTGATTGATTGACTATTTCTGTCATTAATGGTTTTATAGGACGTACAAGAAAATAGGTATTTGTCAGATCTATCTTTATTGAGTGAGGGAAGTTAAGGTAGAATAGAGGAAAGTGAGACATCTAGTAGGTCTAATAGGCGGAGATCAAAAGAAAGTTCCATAAACGCATGGATTTTTTTCTTGTGAAAGGGGAATCATGTTCTTATGATCATGAGAGCATATACGACATCGAGGTGCCCTTGAGGTACAAACATATAGTGAAACAATGGGTACCCAAGGATCTTCCTGAAATAAACATTGATTTTTGTGTAAACGAAAGGATATACCGGATTGCTCCATCGTCATTACATGGCTTGGGGCTATTTTCCATGGATGGCATAAAGGTCTCTTACAACGGATTAAGTGAATTGATGGAGTATGTCGGACCCTATTATATATATAAAGATTGGATACGAATAGTCCAATATACAAAAGGTATGCAAATATATGGCTTGGCTGCAAATTATATACAGCTAAAAAACAATGATCAAAATAAAGGAGCAACTATCTACATTGATGGAAGGCCAAAAGCAGCGGGGAATATTGAAGGGTTTATAAACAATACACGACTCACGACCACAAATAAGAAACCCAATTGCATATTTGAGGGGCGGGAAGGAAACCGTGTATTCGTATGTGCAATAAAATCAATAGCTGCAGGGGAAGAGATATTGATTGATTATAATTTGAATCAAATAGATAAATATGTTTCTATTATGGGGGCGGTACGTATACTAATTTACCCAACTTGTAAGCAATGACTCTCATATTTTATGATTTTCATTATGTTCTATTTTTGTTATCAACATTTGAATTTCTCATAAATTTGAATTTATTTCTCATGATAATGATCACGGTTCTAATTTTACTATAATGTGGCAGGATGATCGTGGTAAATCAATAGTAGCCTCAGAACAGGTAAATGAACAACAATTTTTGAATTGCATTTAATGTGCATTTCATTTATGTGGCGATCAATTATTTTATTTGTTTACATAACTGAATTATCATTTATTTTGTCAAATATGTAGTCGGTGGGACATGATGTTGATGATGATTCGCTCACCGAAAGGGATTTGTATGAATCCCCTGACCCTATGATTTTAATAAGGAAAATGATCAATAAAGGAAACAAGGAACTAGCTCACTTGTTAAATATTCTAGATCAAACTCCTGAGGTCGAAGAAAGGATCAGAGAAGTTATGACAAGTCTTAATACATATAAGGTAATAACCATAATTTCAAGTTGTTTTATTTGTATGTCATAAGAGCAATTATGAAAGCTTTATTTTAAAATTTTACATTATCTAAACGAAAAAAAGTTTTCTTTCTTATATAGATATTTTTGGATCCTGTTGACATCGACATGCATGGTATCGGTAGTAGTGGCGCTGCACAGACGCCACAGGGTCCCAACGCAGGCCCTCGTATAGCTTCCAGGATGCAGCTATTCATATCTCCACCTTCCACACCATTAGGTGGGAGCCACAACACACCCACCGAGGAAGCGGCCACACAGGTAGGCTCTGGAGGTGGCGACGGAGATGAGGTCGATGATTTGACAAACTATATGGTTTCTTTTCCTAAAGCAAGACATGTGACCAGAATAGGGACCCTTAAGGGCACCTTTATGGTCAACGAGGAAGGGATTCCATTAAAGCAAGTGAAAGTCCCAGGTAATTTAATTTTTATTTTTTTTTCATGTTCTCTATGTAGACAAATATAAATCATCTAAATTATTATTTTTAAATTAATAATCATATAATCATTTTTTGTGTAGGGAACAATGACTTTTACAGGTCCTTGGAGAATAAAGCTTTGCTGATTTTTGGGCCCACCATACGGGAGAGGTGGAATTCCCAGAATTCCAACCTCAAAAAAGAATAGATGGATTATCTAGAAAACCTTTTTGGTGTAGATACTTTTAATAAGACCTTGGCCACGACCACAGTTGGACAATATTTAAAATATACATGAGAAACATATAGGAAGCACTTGAAACAAAATGATAGGTATGAGCATTATTTGATGATTCCAGAGAGGGAGTGGAAGGCCCTCATTGAGGACGCAAAATAGAAGAAATTGATAGATGAAGGAAAAACACCCTCTGGTCCCAGAAGGTAAATTACAATTTCAATTGAATAACTTCAATTTTTTTTATATGTAAATAAACCTATGGTATATATTAACATACTTTAAACTTTTGATGATATTATGATTGACACGTCAAAGGCCACAAAAATAAGGCTTTCCAAATGTGGCCAGCACAGGCTAGGCTAGGGTGGCTACTTGAAGTTGCAGTCACGAATTGTAAGTACCTAAATATATTATTTGTATCGCCTTAAACTTTTTAGGTAATTCCAACGAAGGATAGGATGAACTCATTTGGGATGGGGACATGGGAGGCACATACACTCCCAAAGCAGGCTATGTTCAACTCATCATAGCACCGACACAACAAGAAGATAAATGGTGGTGGAAGAGACTATGGAAGCTAAAAATCCCAGCCAAAGGTAAACTCTTGGTATGTTCCATTCTAGAAAACAAAGTTCCCACCTAGGATACCCTACAAAAGAAACATTTCCATGGGTCGAGTTGGTGCTCTCTCTGTTGATTACAGGAAGAAATGGTATACCATTTATTTATGTGTTTCCCCTTCTCCATATCAGTTTGGCTGAAAGCCTCCACCTTAAATCCTAATGTTGGCAGTTGGAAAGGATCCACCTTCAAAGTAGCTTTAAAGGATTGGATAAAAATGACAACCCCAAAACACTTAAAAGCTCTGCCAATACTAGTAGCCCAGGGAATCTAGATCGTCCGAAACAACACAATTTTCTTGGACGTCCCACAGTCTTCACTAAGGGTGGCCACAATTTCCTTAATAATTTTAGATCATCTAAATTTAGGACAATACACAGGACATGGCACGAGTCGAGCTCCCCAGGAGGAACTCCATGGCTGATTGACTATCTAAAGAAGCATCGCAACTAGATTTTGGGAGAAGGCATATCACAAAACACACGAAGGACGATAGTTTTGATTATCATAGGCCTTTCTAGGAAGAACAACCATGAATATTCACAACTGATAGATACTTTTGGACACTTTAACCAGGAACACAATGTGTATAACTGAAAATATTATTTTTTGAAACTCACTATTTTTGTATATCTGGACATATTAGGGTTGGATGCACACTCACAGTTTGATTTTATTTGTAATGAAGAAACACAGAAATGTAAGAGACAATATACAGAAAATATATATCTTGGGTATCCTTATAGCAAGTATATATATACAGATGTAATTTTATATCTTTTTTAATAAAATTACGACTTTTTTTCTTGGAAAAAAAAATCATTCTCATCAACAATAGTTTGTCTTAGAAGGAACTCAGAATTATAGGAAGAATTACTCCAGGTATAAATCAATAATTAAACATCTTCAGACCCTCTAGTCTGTCACTAGTTCCTTGCCTGGAGTTGTTTGTTTGCTTCATAGGTCTTGATATTGATATTGTATTTTTTTTTTAAATACCTACAACACAGTCGCTATTGCGACGTCTTGGACTGTCACCCCCATAGAAACCACGATGGAGCTTATACCTCTTCACGTCGCTCTTTCCACATCCCAGAAGTCTCTCTTGCCACCTCCAAGAGTGTTGCTCCCATAAAAAACACGTCGGAGCTGGTACCTCTTACCGTCGCTCTTGCCACCTCCAAGAAGTCACTCTTGCCACCTCCAAGATGTCGCTCTTGCCACATCCAAGAATGTCTCTCCCATAGAAACCACGTCAAAGTTGATACCTCTTCCCATCGGTCTTTCCACCTCAATGATGTCGGTCTTTCCACCTCCAAAACGTCGCTCTTGCCACCTTCAAGATGTCTCTCTTGCCACCTCCAAACCGTCTCTCTTGCCACCTCTAGGACGTCTCTCTTGCCACCTTCAGGGTGTCTCTCTTTCCATGTCCAAGACATAGATCTTTCCATGCCCTAGACTTAGGTCTTACGATGTCTGTATGGGGGTTAAAAAATCGAATTCGAGATGACATGTGTCCACATGAAACGTCACAATCAAGACGAAATCTATGTCATCGGAAAAGAGATGTCCTGTGAAATGACGTTTGAGGGGGTCCGATGTTTGTCGTTCTCCCGACAATATAAAGTGGAAATTGTGTCGAACACATCGTCGAAATTTGAACCAAATGCACTAGTATATCATGTATAGATATTGATCTTTGACCTTCATTACGCTTTAGTGATACTTATTCCATAGTGGTTTTCATATTCAATGCTATGGAATCAAACTATACAAGCATAAAATTGAAGAAACACCCACTCTTGCATGAATCAAATACTTTTGCAATGGCAGTAGATGGAGCCCTCTCACAAGACTTTATTCTTATTGCTCACTTGTTGTTCAATTTTAAAATTTTCTACTATGATGTATGGGGTTGCTTATGTTAATATTATGGTAGCTGCGGGAGGTATTTACCTCTACATGTGAACCTGACGAGAATAGAAGACTCC
>JASDQU011310075.1:7765-24704 GCA_032191745.1 Picea mariana
AGTGGGTTTTGCTGTAGGTTGTATCCCTTCATTTGCTGGATAATAATAAAGGAAGGACCTGGCAATTTCTCTGGTGGACGTAGCCCACACTGGGTGAACCACATAAATCGGTGTCTCTCTTGTATTGTGTGTCTTTTGTGTTTTTTGTTTCTGCATTTGTTTTATTTTATTGCTCTGCGGTCCTATTTTTCTAACAATACCTTCATCAGATATCGCATCAAATTTTTGAAATTATCATCACACCTTTTGATGTAACCCTTACTTCCAAAGACCTTGAAGTATTTTACTGGATGAGTTCTTCCAAAACAGGTCTCACAAGGAGTTTTACTACTATTAATCCTGAGCTGACCTCTGTTCAATATGAATACTGATGTGCTTAAATCTTCCCTCCAATATCAATACTAATTGATGGAATATTCATCATATAATTTGCTTCATTGAGAATAGTCTTTGTAACTTTTTGGACAAAGATTTTTTTTTTTTTTTAAGTTTTTCTTTTAGAAGGAGTTTCAGTGTACCATTAAAATAGGATTGAAAGATTTCTGAGATAATCATCACTCAATTCTTCTTGTTGTTCTACCATTGGAGATTCATCATCAACATCATTATTATGTGCACCAGAAGCTTCTTTATTCTTGTCTTGAGAATATTCCTTATTAGAAGTTTTACCCTCCAAACTCTTATTATTAACTTCATCAATTTTAGGAGCAATATTTTCCTCATCTTTCTTATTTGGTACTTGGGACTTTATTTTCCATGTCTTCTTATTTACTCTTGTTGTCATATTATGTGAATCATTTCTTATTGACTGTCTTCTTGAGTTTCAATAGTCATGGGCTTTGTGACCATATCTACCATAACTGTAGCATCTCATAGTGTAACAATGTGCAACAATATGTCCAACATGATTGTAGTTCCAACATATTATACTGTTGTTGAACCCACCAAATTTTTTTCTTCCATGATGCCTACAATACAAGGATTTATGAGTATATTCATTACAAGAAAAACAATGACCTTTAAAGACACTCTCATACCTTCTTTGATTCATCCATGAAGGCATCTCTCTTCTGAACTTGCTTTGAGGTGTATGAGTAACTTCTGGATGTCTTCCTTGATCTGGTCTTCTAAGTTTTGTAGTGTTTCTTTTATCCTTTGAACATGAAGAACCCACATCATACTTGCTTTCCCTTTTTATAAAAGAAAGAATCACATTAGACCTGTCTTCATTTTTTACAAATGAAGGACTTGCATCAGGTTTCTTGAGATTACTAATTTCTTCCTTGTTGTGGCCAAGACTAGTTTTGTCATATGATGATCTCCAACTATCCAAGATCTCATCCAGGGTCATGAAGTTGTTCAAGAACTTTATTTGGGTGTCTAACTTCTCAACCTTCTTTCTAAGATTCAGAACTTTTGCTTCCATCTTATGACAAGATTCTTCCTTTTCGTCCAACTGGTTCCTTACTACCTTTTCTCTCCTTTTGGATTCTTCAAGTTGGATTTTAAGATTGACATAGTTTTCCCTTAGTTCTTTTAGATCTGTAAGGTTTTTGCTTGAGACATCATTTTCCTTCTTTTCTTCTTTTGCTTGATTGATTTCATTTTTTAGTCTCTTGACCTCCTCTTCTTTCTCTTCTAATTGATTGTCCTGCTCATGTATTATCTTTTTACTGTCCTTGATCATTTTCTTTATTTCCAAGACATGTTTTTTACTCTTTTCAAGAAATTCTTGAGTGTATTCATGAAGATAGCTATAGTCTGATTCATTATGATGATAGAGGTATTCAGAGAGACTCCAATCAACCTTTTCTTTTTCCTTTGATAGTTTTTTTTCTTCTTCTTCCATGGGATAGATGCTAACAGAACATTCTATTATTGTATTTGAATCTTCTTCTCTAGTTGCAGGGGAGAATTCAATATCAACATTATTGCACTCAGAAGATTGTGGAGAGTCTTTACCTTTATTGATGGCCGAGTCTTCTTTTTTGATTTGATACATCTTCTTGGGAGGATGAGAACATTCTTTGGAGGTATCATCATTAGACATGTCATCTTCAATCTCAATCTGAGTAATAGGACTTGATCCTTTAATTATGTGTGTGTGGTCATATCTGTTCAAGGGAGATCTTTGTAGACTTAGAAATTTATTAAGGGCTTTAGTCCCTTTCTTGAATTTTTCAGCAATCTTAAGTTGATCCTTTAGTTGTTTACGCCCTTGTTTATATTTTCTCACTTCATCCAAAGCACTTTCAAGCTCGGCTTCCATATTGACTTCTTCTTCAATGTCTGAGTATTTTTCAAAGGAATCTTCATTACTAGTATTGTTGTAGACTGAACTTTGTTCTGATTGAAATGTTTCATTTGACTTCTCATCTGAGTAGAGCTCTTTTATCTTGTCCCAAATTTCCTTTGTAGAGTTGCATTCACCTATATTTTCTTTGACATCATCAGGTAGTCCATCAAGGATTGTATTCATTACCATTGAGTTAATTTTCTTGGATTTCTTTTGAGCTAGAGTCCTTACTCTATTTGGTGGGAAATAATCAGTGATCACTGAATTCCATACATCATGTCCTATTGCCTTCATATGACTTTCCATTCTTATACTCCAAAATATGTATCCTTCTTTTCTAAGTATTGGAGTTCCATTCTCATTGTAAATATTTTTTCCATCCATGTGTGCTTAATTTGATCTTCCTTTCAGTTTGTTAGACTATGCTTAAAGGAACCTTGCTCTAATACCAATTGATGAAAATATCCAGCAATACTGAGAGGGGGGGGGGTGAATCAGTATTACCTACTTTTTATTTTTATCTTCATTCATATTAAGAACACATATTAATTATTCAATTAAGCAATATATGATGAACAACAAACCCTTATGAACACAAGATTTTATCGTGGAACCCAACAGGGAAAACCACCAACTCTTTTCTCATTAATAAAAAGTTATTTTACAAAACTTTTTTCAAGATACAACTTGATGGAGAGACATTCCCCAAGTTTCTTCAGCTACAACTGAAAGGATGTTGCCACACCCCATTTACCATCTACAACTGGAAGGATGCACCCACACCCTCATTCAATAGCAACACTTGGTGGAGGCTTCAACCCCCTGTTTAGTCAACCACAACTGACAAGGAATCACCAACTCCCTCTGTTCACCAACACCAACTAGTAGGAGGCTATGACCCCCTATTTAGTCAGTTTCAACTGACAAGGAAGCACCAACTCCCCTGCAAGCTCCAACTTGCCCTTGCACCACCCAACCACCCTTAGTTTATAATGCAATTCATTCTCTTCTGTACTTCACTAAATTTGACTCATACAACCATTGTTGTATTTCTACTTGTTTGTTGCAACCTTTGCTTGTATGGTCTTCTGTATCAAGTACTGGATTGCATAATCGTTTCTCTGTCTTATTCTATTCTTGATCTTCAATAACACATTGACAGGCACCTTAGAACAAACAGATCTTCATCTTGGACTTTACTCATGTTCCCGATCTTCTAATGTAAGCCACAGAGACACATTCTTCTCACCACTTTTTCTCATTTATATAATCTTCAAACTAGTGTGAAATTTTAAAACATCGTGTCCCTTTATTTGAACCATTGTACCTTTTCATTTAAAATGATAAACTAAACATTAATTAATATCATTTTTCCTTTTTATTATTTATTCATATTTTCATGATTTATTCTCTATTAATCATGACTGTGTATTGGTTCATTATACCGTGAATACCTTTCATAAATTGATCACAGTCATGGATCAATTTAATCCTTTATACTCGATCCCTAATCTTTGTTATATTTATAGAGACCAGATTCTATGAAGGTGCTTCCTTCATACCATCACATATGACCATGCGTTACAGAACCATTGGCTTTACCAATTATAGCGACATGTTATAATTTTCTTTTATAATTCTTATAGCATATGACCAACAGTGGTGACTGAATGCTAAGATTGAACGAGTGCTTGAGCGCTTTACCAAATCAATGGTCATAATGCTATCTTCTGTTGAGACAGATGACTGACAAGATTTCGATACTTTTCCATTTGGGTCTTCGTTACGTCCAACCTTTCAAAAATCTCGATTATGAAATTGACGATTACATCTTAGAACCATACGACCAACTGCAGTGACTAGGTGCTAGACCAAATGCATGCTTTGAGTGCTTTATTAGAGTCAACGATCATGATTCAATCTCCTCTTCAATATTTTATTTGTAAAGAACTTCTTGATGCACATAAAGATCATACTGGTTTATTGAAGAACCATTTTCATTTAAATCCAAGCAATAAAGATTTGGTGTTTTTTTCCTAGCACTGTCCCTACTCCAAGATATTCAAAGATATATATTTTAGCCAAAGAGGAGAACCACCTCTCTAAAGATGAAGGGGGACTAATGTTCTCATGAGGTTGTTGTTATGGTTTGTGACAGATCCAAGCATCAACAAGTCTAAAGGGAGGAGTTTGATGGTGTGATTTAAAGAAATGAGGACCCTTAATCATAACAAGGGTCAATCCTAGCCATTCATCGAAAGTCAGGTTTCAGAAAAGTATTGAAGCATGGCGCGAATTAAAGTCTGAAGAAGAGAATKTCGAAGGAACRAGAGTCATCAAATCAATCGAGGTCATTCTCAGCTGTCATATCTCACGAATATTTTCTTTCAGAAAAATTATTTTCGAAAGAGTTTCCAAGGAAGTCAGTCCAGTCGAGGTAAATAGTGCATAGTTTTGGATCTTGAGATGATTGTGGTTGTTGAGTGGCACGATTGTTGGCCATCCAATATATTGGAAGATCATTTTTCCTTGGAAGGGATGAGAGTGAAGAAGAGTCCCATGTAAGTTGTCACATCAATACGCCATGTCAAATGACAAGTCAACAAGGGTGGGTGAATTCGCAGTGCCACGTAGTTGTCGATTGCAAGTCTTTGGAAGGAGGTTGTAAGAAGGTTCATTTGGAAACCAATAGGAGAGTCTGACAGAGCGAGCCCGATAAAATATCATAATTTGGAGTTCAAAAGGGTTGATAAGAAAGGATATCCCATTTCCGATAAAGGTTTCCTGATGGGAAGAGTCTGATAGTGTTTTAGACTATGGATTTTGAAGAGATCCATGTACCCAGCAATTTGGAATTCAAATGGGAAGAGTTCGAGAAAGAGAGAGTTATGACAAGCTTGTGTAGGTCTAGCCATAGCTTATCAAGGCTGAGAAGATCAAATATTAGGATTAATCCTGATTTTGAAATCATTGATTTAGATCTAAAGACTGTTACAACAGTAATTTAGTGAATTTAGTACCATATTTCTTTTAGAGGGTATAAATCGTAGCTCAGGAGTCAATTTGGGGCTCAGGAGCAGTCTATGGAAAACTCATGGAATGTAGAAGTCATCCATCGAGCCATATTTGAGTTATGGGTTTCTAAAAATGTGTTGGGAGAGAAAGACGACACTTGTAGCATGCAGGGTTGAAAATGGGAAAATGGTCAAAACTTCTGAAGACCATAACTTTCTACTCGGAATTTAGAATTGGGAAAATAAATATTCGATGGAAAGGTATTAACCTAGAAAATTATTTTGAATAAAAAAAAATTCAGTCAACTTAAAAGAAGATGGTTGGTAGAATTAAAGGGGAAGAAAAATTTATGCATTCTTTTGTGAATTGTGTATGTATTTATTTTCATCTAAAAAAATTGTTTTCATGCACATTTTCTATAGAATTAGAGTTTTAGAGAAGCAGTTTAGTTTCTATCAGAGAACCACAAAAATGGAAGAATCCAAAGTATCTTACAACTATGAGGAAGAGGTCATAGGTATGCATCTCATCATGGGAAATGATGAGACATAGTCAAATGGAAGAAGAGGCAGGTAGGAGCCTGTAACTATAAGAAGCCTGCATAGAGAAGTGCAAAGCTATGGAGATGATAATGAGAGGGTTATGAATGTGCATGAAGAGATACTTCAGAGTTTGAATATGCTACACAAGCAATTTAACAAGGACTCTGGCACCAAGAAATAATCTAGTGATAAGCAAGTGACAACATCTAGATCCCCAAAAGAAAAGGATGATCATGGGAATGACAGGAAGTCAAGGAGTATGAGTAGGAGCCATCATTCTCCAAGGTAGTCCACTAGAAGAACTGATGCAATTTCAAAGCTAGGGATCAACCCAAGTGCACCCCTTGTCAGGAGGAAGAGGAGAATGCCTAAGAGAGACATCTTGCAAGGTGAACTCAAGAAGATCAAGCCACCAAATTTCATTGGTGAGTATAGGAAGGGAGAAGAGTTTGAGGCTTGTCTGTTTGAAATGAAGAAATATTTATAACTGCATGATTACCCCTCCAGGGTAGAAACAAGAATTGAAACCTACCACTTGTAAGGAAAGACAACCATGTGGTGGGATCAACTTAAGCGAGCCAAGCACCTTGATGAGAAGAGGGTCTCATGGAGGTAGTTCAAAAGATATTTCCAAGATAAATATTTTTCCGAGCATTACTATCAGAGGAAGATGAAGATGAAATAGTTTTTTGAACTCAAGTTGGGAAGCATGACAATGGATGAGTACGAGAACAGGTTCTTTGAATTGTTGAAGTATGTGGAATTCATAAAAGATGAAAAATTCAAAATCCAAAGGCTTCTTAGTGGGTTACCCTCCTTCTACAATGACAAGATACAATATGATAACCCCGAAACTTTGGAGGAAGCCATAAGGAGATAAAATCATCTCTATTTGCAAAGTGGAGGGAGGCCAGTCTTTTAAAAGACTTGGAATGGAAAGATGAAAGGAAAAAGGGAGAAAAGGCATACAGTTTTTAAGCCCCCCTTTTTCAATAATAACTCTCCAACAAATCAACATGGTTAGACAACCCAAAATGAACACAAGATAGCAAATTATTTTGGGAAAAGGCCAAGGAAGTACCTTGTACAATGTTGGGGATGTGAGGGGAATCACTTGTACATGGGATGCCCTCACAAAGGAGAAAGAATCAGGACTATCCACAACATCCAGGAGGCTGATACAGTGGAAGACATGGGAGGAAGCATGCCAAGGATTTATGCATCCTTTGACAACAAGAAAGAAGAGTATTAGTCCCCCATATGATTGAGGTGGAAGGTAAGATTGACAACTGTCCCATAGAAATTTTAATTGATTCTAGAGCTATCCATACTTACATAAAATCTAACATTATTGCAAGATTTCACTTGCAAAGGAGTAAGCATAAGAAATCTTAGTTAGTTCAGTTAGCCATGGGGGATAAGAGAAAGATCAATGAGTTGGTTAAATATTGTCCAATAGAAATGGATGGAATCAACACAAAGGTATATGTGAGCATTATACCTTTGGGTTCATATGACTGTCTAATTGGCATGGATTGGTTGGAAAAACACCATGTTATCCTAGATTGTTACAATAATACAATAACTTGTCTTGATGCGAAATGGAAGAAAGTAAATATTCAAGGCATTTTGAGAATTATAGATGTTAGAGAAATTTTAGCCATGCAACTGAAAAAGAGTTTTAGGAAGGGATGTAAAATTTTTCTAGTCCACATGGAAGAAGCAACTAGAAATAAAGTGGCAAGTCTTGACGACCATCTAGTCTTGAGAGATTTTGAGGATGTTTTTGAGGAAATCCTAGGATTTCCACCAAAGAGAGACATCGATTTCTCTATTGATTCAGTGCCAAGTGCAGCCCTAGTTTCCAAGACGCCTTATAGAATAAGCACACTAGAATTGAAAGAGTTTCAAATGCAACTAGAATAACTTTTGAAGAAGGGGTATATAAACCCAAGTGTGTCACCTTGGGGAGCCCCAGTTCTTTTTGTAAAGAAGAAAGATGGAACCTTAAGGTTGGGTATTGATTTCAAACATTTGAATAACCATCACTATTAAGAACAAGTATCCCTTGCTAAGGATTGATGATTTATTTGATCAACTAAAAGGTGCAAGAATATTTTCCAAGATTGACTTGAGATCATGCTAAGATGAAGTGAGGATAAAAGAAGAAGATATTAGAAAGACAACATTCATAATAAGGTATGGGAATTATGAATTCATGGTAGTGCCATTTGGATTATCAAATTCCCCAACTATGTTTATGTGTCTCATGAATGGAGTGTTCAGGGAGTACCTAGACAAGTTTGTAATTGTTTTCTTAGATGATATCCATATCTACTCTAAGTTTGAAGAGAAGCATGAGGAGCATCTTAGAATGGTGCTAAGTGCTATAAGGAAGCATAAATTGTATGCCAAGATAAGTAAGTGCATCTTTTATCAAAATAAGATCCTTTACTTGGGGAATTGGGCCACCAGGAAGTGCGCCCCACTTCCTTGGCCACTCATGATGAGGAGATGCTCCTTAATTAGTATTGTAGTTAGTGTTGCAATTAATTTTGGCTATTTATATTATAGATAGTAGTTCGCTTCAACACTTTGAGCTGCAAGCATTTAGTGCACTTTTAGCAATTACTTTTGTAAGCATTTAGTTAGTTGCTACAACTTCTATTGTAATCAACTAATAACGAGAAGGAAAAATCCACCTTGCTTATAGAAGGCTCTCCTCTCTCACTCAATAAATGTGATGTTTATTTTCTCTTCTAATTATTCTTCTCCATTTTTATGTATATTTTATTTTCTATGCTCTGCACTATCTAATTTATCTTCTTCATTATGCATTTAGTTTTCTATGTGTTTTTCATATATGAATTGCATACCAATTGGTATCAGAGTCTCGATCCAAGTCATCCTCTACTCAGCCACGAAATTTAGAAGAGTGGCCATCCAAAAAATAAATAAATCTTAGAGCTAGACATCCTTCTCAGGACTTCCAGTGTGCCCTCCTCATGGCTTCCAACATGTTCATTTTGCACCATTCTCTGCATTCCCTCTTCAAGGTACCAGGTTCCTTCTCAGGGTCCTCGATAGTTCTATGATTCTCAGTGCAACGTCCAATGACATATTGGAATATGTGTTGTATAAAAATTATGTCACCACGAAGAGATATGTCTATAGAGGATTTTGCATCCACTACCACAACTCCAATTCAGGATTTAACGATGCCCCCCCAAGAGCTAATCCATATGCAACAACGCAGAGCTCCAAAACCCATTAAACTCGATACACACTTCCAATTATAGAAGTTTCTGGGCCAAATGAATGGCGAGAATGTCGTCTCTTGGCTCATCGACATGTCCTGAGATGATAGAAGATATGAAATTTCAGATCTCCAGTCTATAACTCGAGGGAATTGCACAGACATGGTGGGACACTCAACTGGAGAATTCTTCATGTGTCATGGACATAGATGCCCTGATTGAGACACTGACACCACACATTATTATGTGGGTGAGATTTTTCTAGGCACTCAGAGACCGTTTCTATCCCCCGGGATATCGAAAAAACCTCCTTTCCAAATGGTTGCAGCTCCAACAACCACCCATCAGTCAGTATAGGGCTACATATATTTCTTCTGCAAGTTGTGCATCCAACTACACATTTCAGGTCCGAAAGAGGTATTGATTGTCAAATTTAATTCTAGTTTATTAACATTTTTTTGTCATGAAGTCGATTTGTTTGAGTCTCCTTCCTTTGACAAGGCCTTTCTTCAGGCCTTTCTCGTGGAGCACAAAGTGGCTCCTTAAATCCACTCTCCCCCAACCCAATATGGTCCTTCTACTGCTAGTCTATTGAGCTTATGGGCTGACCTGATTTCTACCTTAGTTCTCCTACATAACCCTTATCACCATCGGCCCATCTGGTAAACCAAAAGGCTAAACCATGCATAGAGTGCACAACGAAATCTCACCTGAGATGTTTTATGGGTGACTCCAGGACGTAGATGTCTACAGTCATGGAATGGGTTTGGGGGATGTTATTTTTTTTACTTCTTATTCTTATTTAACCACACATTTTATTCTAATATTCATCAGATCCATTCATTCATCCATCCATTCATTCATTCATTTGCATATCTAATCTAGTTCACATTGTAAATAAATCATCCATACATCTATCTAACCATGCAGAAATAGTAAAAAAAATTAAAACACATTGCACACATGGTTTTACTGTGGTTCACCCCCCCTGGGGCTTCGTCCACAAAGATCTTCTACTTCTTTATTCTTATTCATCAAAAAACATTGCACGCATTACATCAGAGTAGTGAGTAGTGAGGTGGACCAGGATCGCACTAAGATCCACAACTTGCGACCTAACCCTCAACAACTTCGACCTCATCTGAGCTCTACAACTCTCAAAAAAAACTTCCAATCCCAAAACCTCCAAAATAGGTTCTCCAAAATAGACTTGTCGCACTAACTCTCTAACAATCAAATCTTAGGTGATTCCCTCCTCCTCTACTAATATACCCCTTATTTATATTACAAATATGGGTTAGAACCCCTTACAATGCATCCCCAAAACCCTAACCCTAATTAAGCTAGGTTTTCCACATTTGCGTCAGATTTATGCAAATATTGTTGTGCGCGCTGCTTTTCCTCAAATTGTGGCGCATTATTCTGCCTCACTTGCTGCACTTTTCTCCAAACCTGCTTGCTCCAATAGGCCCCCAACAATAACATGTGGCTCGTCTTGAGCCACGTTAGCCTCAGTGTACCTTCTGCAGCGCTACCTCCAACACATGAAACTTCTTTGTTAATTCTGTCACTTTCTCTTTGGCCTCTACAATCTTCCCTACTAATGTCTCCAAGCCCTATGTTGTTATGTTCTCTGTCGGCACTTTTTTTCTTTCTGTGAGTTCCTGTTCCCGTTTTCCCTTTTCTTTTTGGAGCTTGTCTATCATTCCTTCTACTTGTTGTTGGAATGGCTCCAACTGAGCCTACCTTATTGCTAGCAAGAAAACCCCCCCTTTATCTATACCAGGGTTCAGAATGTGCACAGATCGATTAACCATCTAAAATTCAATTAATTCTCTATAATACCCCAAACATACCAAAACTCATATGAAGAAAGCAAGGAAAAGGAGATCAGGTAACTATACCTCTAATCCCACATTTGGTGATGACCTCCTTGTGCTTGGAAGTTTAACTGTCTGCACGCCTCCTCCCAGGGATGACTTGCATCCAAATATTGACAAACAAAAAACTACAAGCATGTTATTCCATATATAAGTTAGGGTTAGATGTTATAATGTCAAGCATAAATCAATAAAAGTAATCAAGACACCATCATTTGAGACAGGAAAATGTAATTCTTTTATTAATAACACATAGATTATACCTTTACAATCTAAGTCGGCCACCATTCCGCGAAACTGGTTCAGGCTCCTCTTCACCAAGATCCAAGTGCACCTTGTATGAACTTCTCCTCTCAACCTTATGATATCTTCTTGGGAAGTGAATGGGTTTTGATGGAGGAAGAAGGGGATAATGAGGGAATGTTGAGGCAATTCTCACAGAAGGAAACAATATCTTGGGCAAGGAGGGGAAGTGAAATCAGGTAGAGTTTCACTGTTCTTATGCTTAGATCTAAAATGAGACCCCAACACCTCCATTTATATGACAAACATATGGTTATTCGGTTGGGTGATGGACTATAGAAGATGGATTAGTTGGAAAATTACCAATAGCCCGTCAATTGCAACGAATTCCTTGCAACTTTTTATTTTTTGCAACTTTTGCAAGTATACGTAGGTTGTAATGGTGAAACATGCATATGTACATGAGTTGTAGTGGTGCATCAAGTGTATGTACGTGGGCCGTAATGGTGCAGAGTGCGTACATCTTCTAAAAATTGTTTTTTTAAGAAGAGCAACTCAATAGTGCTTTAGAAAAAAATGCAAGTAAGAGGTCCAAGTCCATGTATGCATGTGTAGAGCAATTTAGGGTTATGATAGATGCCCCCTAATGTGTGAGGTCATAAGATCATCTGATGGCCAAAATACATTACAATATCTTCACCAATGTACAAAATCGAGTGAGCCCGGGACTAGAGTTCGGGAGGTGCCATCTGCAAAATAACAATTGTCTCTCTGAGGCGAGCATACCCATGCTCTGGATCAAATAAATCATGGCTGCCAATCAAATACACTACAGATCCATGTCATATAACTATATAAAGTGTAGCCATGAGAAATACACAATGGATCTACATCTCAAAATCAAAGATGTACAAACATAATATCCATCTTCAAGAAGTGAGCAACGCCCGATGGTTGGAGATGAGGTCTTCATAGCTTCAGCAACAAATTCAATATATTCAAAACTTAGGTAGGAGTATGATAGGAGTGCATAACTCACTACCCTGAGGTCTTCGACGGCTCATCAGGAAAATACAATAGGATCTCGATGATTAGGCAGAGAACTTCATCGATTTTGAATCAGGACTTGATTGGACTCTCAGGATGGTTGACTCATGAGGTCAAGAGACAAACTATGGAAATTTTGACTCAGGTTGGGTGAAACTTCCCTTGGATAAAAGAATGAAATATGATCAGACTCAGGTAGCATGACATTGACATAAGTTCACAATGCATAAAGCAACACAAACTCTGATGGAAATATCCAGCAATACTGAGAGGGGGGGTGAATCAATATTGCTTACTTTTTCTTTTTATCTTCATTCATATTAAGCACACATATTAATTATTCAATTAAGAAATATATGATGAACAACAAAACCTTATGAACATAATATTTTATCATGGAACCCAACAGGGAAAACCACCAACTCTTTTCTCATTAATAAAAAGTTCTTTTACAAAACTGTTTTCAAGCTACAACTTGATGGAGAGACATTCCCCAAGTTTCTTCAGCTACAACTGAAAGGATGTTTCCACACCCCATTTACTAGCTACAACTAGAAGGGTGCACCCACACCCTCATTCACCAGCAACAACTGGTAGGAGGCTTCAACCCCTTGTTTAGTCAGCCACAACTGACAAGGAACCACCAACTCCCTCTATTCACCAGTACCAATTGGTAGGAGGCTATGACCACCTATTTAGTCAGCTGCAACTAACAAGGAAGCACCAACTCCCCTACAGGCTCCAACTTGCCCTTGTACCATCCAACCACTCTTAGTTTATAATGCAATTCATTCTCTTATGTACTTCACTGAATTTGACTCATACAACCATTGTTGTGTTTCTACTTGTTTGTTGCAACCTTTGCTTGTATGGTCTTTTGTATCAAGTACTGGATTGCATAACTGTTGTTCTATCTTCTTCTGTTATTGATCTTCAAAAAGACATTGACAAGCACCTTAGAACAAACAGTTCTTCATCTTCGACTCTACTCTTGTTCCTGATCTTCTAATGTAAACCACATAGACACATTCTTCTCACCATTTTTTATCGTTTATATAATCTTCAAATTGGTGTGAAATTTTAAAACATCGTGTCCCTTTATTTGAACCATTGTACCTTTTCATTTAAAATGATAAACTAAACATTAATTAATATCATTTTTCCTTTTTATTATTTATCCATATTTTCATGATCTATTCTCTTTTAATCATGACTGTGTATTGGTTCATTATACTGTGAATACCTTTCATAAATTGATCACAGACATGGATCAATTTAATCCTTTATACTCAATTCCTAGTCTCTATTATATTTACAGAGACTAGGTTCCGTGAAGGTGCTTCCTTCAAACTATCACATATGACCATGCATTACAGAACCATGGGATTTACCAATTATAGCGACATGTTATAATTTCCTTTTATAATTCTTATAGCATATGAACAACGACGGTGACTGAATGCTAAGCTTGAACGAGTGATTGAGCGCTTTACCAAATCAATGGTCATAATACTATCTTCTATTGAGATGGATGATTGATGAGATTTCAGTACTTTTCCATTTGGGTCTTCGTTACGTCCAACCTTTCAAAACTCTTGATTATGATATTGTCGATTACATCTCAGAACCATACGACCAACTGCGGTGACTAGGTACTAGACCGAATCACACTTTGAGCACTTTATTAGAGTCAACAGTCGTAATTCTATCACCCACAGATATGGATGGCTATCAGGGTTTCGGCGTTTAGACATTCGAGTCTTTGTGACTTCACACTTTACCAAAACCACGATCACGAAATCGCCGAAACCATCAGATGGTTCAAGTTTATTTCACAGAGATAGATCTACGGTCTACTTTAGTCCTAGACTCATCCTTTCACAGCTGAATCTAACGACTATGACTTGATCACACGATGAGATGGATGGTTGTCGAGATTTCGACTCTTTGGCCATCGAGTCTTCGAGACATTGCTCCTTACAATACTCTCGATTGCGATATCACCAATATGATCAGTTGGTTCACGTCTCTTCCATGGAAGAGATCAACGGTCCATCTTAAACCTTAATCTGATCCCTTATTTCCTTAATCGAACGGCTGTGTCTTAATCAGGCATTGAGATGTGTGGCTATTGGGATTTCAGCGTTTTGCCTTTGAATCTTCATGACCACCAACAGTTCAAATCCTGGTGACTGTAAATCACCTAACGCATGTCCCTTTCAGAGTTTTGACGTTGAGGACTTAAGGACACTAGATTTTTTTCTTACAATGAAAAACTCTGAAGTGAGACTCCTGGGGGTGTTGCAAATGCTTACGTCACTTGATGACATATCAAAATCCTATTAGCTACCATGTGTCATTCATATACACAATATACACATGCCTGTAATGCCATATCAACTTGACACTTGTTAGTTTCTAAGTATGCCATGTGTCCTTAGCTAACATGGTCAGCTGTGTCATTTTGCCTTGGTTCAATCCAACAGCCCTCCAACATTTTTCAGATCTGATGGCCCTTATCTTATCACAATTTTGCATTTCGACATTCTTGTGATGAAGGGTATCAACACTCCATGTCACGATTGTCGAAATAGATCTTAGCTACACTAGCTCCTCCCCTCCTTGTGACCATGGGTTATGACCCAGGGCTGAGTGTTTCGCATTTTCACATTTCGAGATTTTGAGCAACTCTTGTCGTTGTTTCTCCAAATTTGAATCCCCGAATTTGTTGATCCAGTGCCACGTGCCCACCTTCCAACCGACGGTTAGGATCTCTTCGCAACCTCGCATATCGCGAGTTCCCACAACACTTACGTTTGACTTCTCCATTCTTCGAGTTAGCGAAATGAAGACCCTTCGCCACGTGCCATCCTTGACAATGGACGATCCCGATGCTTTTAGAATGATCAATGACTATGATCCTTTTGGTACGATCAACGACTGTGATCTTTTCAGAACGATCAATGGCTATGATCTTTTCGGATGATCTGACGGTCGAGAATGACTTCACGAATCGTGACTTCACAAGTTCATTTCATGTTCGATCGACGATTAGGATCTCTTCGATCCAATGGTCTGGATCTAATCACAATTTCGTGTTTCAGTATTTTAGAGGTTAGAGCACCTCCCTTCTTCTAACTCTTGATTTCTTGATATTCAATTTTCTGAATTCATTCCCATGAAAGGTATAGACGGTTCATATCACTCCTCATCTTTATATTTTATATCTAATGGTCTTTGTCGCTCCTTCTCCTATGCTTTGGAGTATGAATGAGTTCGACTCTTATACTCCTTCCATCTATGTTGGATCTAATGGCCCATGGCTATTTGTTCCTGTTGTCTCCAACAATCTCTATCGTCCATCGAGATTATCGATGGATCCTTTCTCTAAACTCAACACTAGCCCTTCCGAGCTTAACTCAAATCTTGTCCTTCATATGAGCTCTTTCAAGCCTCTATCCCTCCTGAGCTTTTATCATTGGATTGTTTATCCTATCGTGATAAAAAATAGACATGATATACTTTTGTACTTCTGAGCTATGATCTTCATACTTCTGTATAGTTTGACATCTTCAGCTAACTGATATACCTATTGACATCAATGACAATCTCAACTGTGGTAATTCATCATTAATAATAGATCATCACATCGAATGTTGACATCAATGACAATATTTCAAACAATCTCCCCCTTTGTCATTGAGGTCAACCCATTAACTTCATATACAAAAACTCCCCTTGTGTTGATGCTTTCCTTTTATGAAGTTTTACTTTATATGAAGTTTTCCTTTATATGAAGTTTCTCTCCCCCTTTGACATCAATGGAAAAGGGTTTATTTTCTTAAGATTTGTCTGTATAAGTACTTCTCTATCCACTGGTAGCTCTTCCTGTAATCAACCTTTTTCTTTCATAAACAAATGACTCCCACTGTAAATATGCTCTCTCTCTGCTTATGACTACTCTCCACCTTTGTTTCTGAAAAGGTAGCTCTTCCTAATAAGGTTTGCTTCCCCCATTAATTTACTAACTGTTTTCCCCCTTTATTTCTAAAAAGGGTATCATTTTTTGACAGGGTTTCTCCTCTTGTTATGATGTCATGTACCTTATCTTGTACATCAAAACACTGCTTCTATGGATGTCGTTGTCCTACTGGAACATTGTGCAATTATATCTCTTCTTATCAAAACAACTCTTGGATCTACCCATTGATACTCATTGGTCTTTAACCATGATACTAATTGTTTTTATATCATCCACTTTGACATCTTCACTCTCATCAATCTTATGTAACCTAATATTGTAGCATATGTATGCTTTCTTGGTAGAGGCATATCCAAGAAGGATACCTGTTGGTTGTGGAGCCTGATTATCTTCCTGATGTAGAGGTCCTTTGCTTTCAGCCATGTCTATACCCCATGAAGTATTTACACCCCAGAAGTATGTACACTCTTCCACGCGAGGGAGTGCAGAGGGGGGGTACCCCCTTTGTGGGGTCCGGGGGGTCCATCCCCCCGGCTGGGGGGTCTGGGGGAAAGTGGACCCCCAGCAGGGGTTCAGGGGCGAAGCCCTCGAAGCAAAAATTGCCTTATAAAAGTATATTGTAATTTCATTGTAAATCTGGACCGTTCATTATAAGGTCGCAGATCTAACGGTAGAGA
>JASDQU011310079.1:930-20109 GCA_032191745.1 Picea mariana
ACAATTCCTGTCTTCTCTATTCATTCATGAAAAAAAAATACATAGTGTTTCTGCTATTTTACTCTGCTCTAGTGATCTCTCTACTCTCTCTCTTACATTCTCTATCTTACAATGCAATACTGAAAAACTATCTAAGGACTACTCCACGAGCTCTCTCGTCTTGTTCTGAAATCTATCATTTCAAATTCAAAGCTATTACCTACTCTGTCCTATTACAATAACTACTAGTTATTTCCAGATAGAGTCGACACTCCCTATCTTCAATTTCTTACATTCCTTCAAGACTTTACAAACAAGTTACATTTTAAAATGTTCTTACAAAAATATCTCAACAACCCATTAAATTATGAGTTAAATGCTCGATTTGAAATCCTGTAATTGTTGAGATGTCCTCTGTTTGCCTTCACATGTGCGTTGTTGACTTTGAATGTGATGCTCCTGCATCACATAGTATAAATTATAGAAAACTACTAAATATCCCTTGAGTTTTGACTATTTTATGCCCACTCATACAATTATGAAATTTATACTAATTCATAATCAAATAGTATATTTAAAAATTGTTTATATAATACGACTTTCTCTTACTTTTTTAAGGCGATAATCTTAAGTTCTACTTTTTTAAAGTGATAATGTTAAATTCTAAAAGGTTTTATAATATAGTTCAATTATTTATATTATGGATATGTACTACTAGAAACAAAATAATTTTAATGGGAAACAAAACTCTTTTTAACTTTTAAAAAGAGTTTTATCCTAAAAATGGATTATTCCAAGTAATTGAAAAATAAAAATTAGATGATATTCTTACATCATCAATTTAACTGGATTTTAAATCCTTTAATACTCCATTATGGATCTGATAACGTTGATTTACAACCAGCTTATAACTACATATATCATGGTAGGCCTGTAAGGTGAAATGTAATTAACAATGAACAAACAAGAAATTACTTAGAAATAATGGAGTAAGAGTTAGTTGTAAGCCTCAGTTGATAGAGTCAATAGCATAAGTAGAGTCTAGTTATTTGTGGTTTGATGCAACCGACTGAGTAGAGTAGTTTCCTATATAATTATGTAATCAGTCCTCATTCAATAATATATATTGTGAGCATAGTCTCACCTGTGTATTGGTTTTCCAAATTATTAAGTTGGTATCAGAGCAGGTTGGAGATCCAGCTCTATGAGGTGAGATCCAATCTCGAATTTGATTTTGGAAGTTCATCGATGCCCCCCTATACTGTGCTAGAAACGACTGATGCTCTCACACTTATAAAATTGAAAAATTTGGGATCCTCAAACTCCCTCTATATGCATTCAAGAGCGTTTAGCACCGACGCTCACCCTTCCACACACAGAGAGTGTTGTAAATTCCTCCCAGCACCCCCCATGCCATATTGATAGACCGCTAGTGCTCCACTTTCTAAATTAGAGAAGCGCCAACCATTTTTTGTCTTGAGCGTGAGTTGTGTGAGGCAAATCCATGAGGTTAAAGAAAATCGTGAAGGCCATGAGGATCAGAGGAGGTCGCATGGAATTCCAGAAAGAGGATCTGTGAATCACCACTGGAGTGTAAGTGAGAAAATTTGCTGTGTGAGGTTGGAGCATGCATAATCAGATCTATTTCATGCATGGGTTCTTGAGGGAGGCTGTGTAAGTTTTTTTTGTTAAGGTTTGCATGATTTGAAATATAAAGGAGATCTTATATATGAGATTTTTTGCATAAGTGTGATTTGCATGCGTTTGCATGAGTTGAAATATAAAGGAGAATCAGACTGAGATCTTATATATGAGAATTTTATATACATGTGAGTTTCTTTTTATATGTGGATCATTGAATAAGAATTCCACATTTGCATGCGTTTGATTATTTGAGAGTGAGGTTTGAGTGAGTGGATGAAATATATGTGAGATTATACATGAGTGTGATATTTTTTATATGAGAGGTTTTTACATGTGAGAAATGAGCATGAGTTTTTTATGCATGGAATGGTGTTAAGGATTCTTTTTTTTAAGGATTTCTTTTAAGAAAGCTAAGAGTCAAGATAGAGTCGGATTGGTGAATCCAAAGGCAGAGTGACAAACTGCTCAACACTTGAAAAAATTTACATATTCTTGGTGATTCACCTTTGGTGATACACGGATCCATTGTCTGATTGAACTAGCAGACACTTGTAGAGAATATCTTGTAGCGATGGTGAATCCTCTGGCAGAGACCTACCTCAACAAAGCCAACAAATTAGATGGATCGAATTTCATTAACTGAAAATTCAAGATGCAGATGCTCATGGAAGGCTATGGTGTCTAGATCATTGCGAAGGGAACTGAAGCAAAACCAGTTGCGACTGTCGGTTTGACAGAAACACAGATCCAAGATAGGGAGAAGCGCAAAAACAAGGCAAAGGTATTGTTGCACATGTTTTTTAAATATAGCATAATTCCACATATTAGAGAACCTAACACTTTTGTTGAAACCTATACAATGCTTAAAGAATTGTATGAAACTAGCAACACAAATCACATTTTGTTCCTGAAAACTACATTGCTAGGCATTAAGATGGATGGAAATGAATTTGTTAGTTCATTTTTGGGTTGCAATAAAGAGGTGAAATACAAGCTAAGAAATATAGGGGAAATTGTTTCCATCATTGATCTTCTCACTATTACCTTAAATGGTATGCTATAATATTATCATATGTTCATAATAGGTCTCACAACAAGGGAGAAAACTCCTACTTCTGCAGAACTGACAGGTATTTTGCTGCAAGAGGAAGAGAAGCATGGGAATCTGAAGCCTCAAAATAAATATTTGGAACTATGGTCAAATAAGAGATCTGTGAGAGGGAGATAAGGAGAAAGAGGCAGAGGAGGTAGTTCATGGTAGAGAGGCAGTTCATTGCAGAGAAGACAATCTCCAAGGTTGAATCAAGGTATGCAATCTAACAGGACTAAATCAAAGAGTTGTTTTTATTGTGGTTGACCTGGACATATTGTTAGAGATTGTCATAAGAAGAAGGGCGATGAGGCTAGGAATAAACATAGAACACATTCAGGTCATTATGTAGAAAAATCTTCAAATCATGATCTCAGACTGTTTATTGCTAGTGATGATATTGATGAACCCCCAAATTTTGATTCATGAGATATTGGGCTGTTTGTGTCTAACATTGATTTATCTGCTGAAATAGATGATTTTGATGTCTGGCTTGTGGATTCTTGAGCATCATTACTTATGAAACGCAATAAGATGTGGTACACTATTTTTAAACAAACATAGAATGGAGCCAGCATATATCTTGGAGATGATCACACTCATCAGATCAAGGGATATGGAGACATTCCTATGACATTTATGAATGGTGCTTTTCGTCACATTAGCAATGTGGTGTATGTGCTAGGGATAAAGAAAAATATGATCTCTGTGTCCACCATTATAGATCAGAACTTGAAGGTTGAATTCGTCAAGAATTATTTCATAGTGAAGGATCTACTGGACCAATTCAAAACTGTTGCAACAGGAGTCAAAGCAAGAGGCCTATACAAACTTGATGTTACCAGCAAAGCACATCACGCACTGACTTCTGAGACTATGCCAATAGATATTCTTTGGCATAAAAGGTATGGCCACATCAATCATCCTGATTTATTGTTATTGCAAAAAAATAATATGGTTGAAGGACTTCCCATGTTAAAGAATGAGAATGTTGCTTGTGATGGATGTGCATTAGGAAAGATGAACAGAGATGAATTCCCCTCTAATCCTGATAAGAAAAAGAGAGATGTGTTAGATCTTTTGCATACTGATGTTTGTGGGGCTATGCAAACTAGGTATTTAGGAGGTGCATTTTAATTTCTGTTATTTATTGATGATTGCATGAGATACACATGGGTTTATTTCCTTAGAAGAAAAAGTGATATTTTTGAGTACTTTAAGGAATTCAGAACCATGGTGGAAAAGAAGATAGGAAAATCCATCAAAATCCTTCGTTTAGATCAAGGGGGAGAGTATAAATCAAGGGACTTCAACAAATATTACAAAGATCATGGAATAGTACAACAGTTTTCAGTACCTCACACTCCACAACAAAACAGAGTTGTTGAAAGGAAAAATAGAACTCTGGTAGAGTGTGCACACAATATGATGAAAGGTAAGAATATCTCGAATGCATTTTGGGTTGAAGCCATAAACATTGTAGTTTATTTAAAGAATAGAATTCCAACAAGGTGTCTTGATAATGTTACTCCTTTCGAAGCCTTGTATGGTTCCAAACCTACAGTTCACAATTTGAAAGTATTTGGGTGTAAATATTTTGCACATATTCCAAAGGAGAATAGGAAGAAATTTGATGCTAAATCCATTAAATGTATTTTCATTGGGTACTATTCTGAATTCAAAGCATACAAATTGTTTAATCCTTCTACTCACAAAGTATTTTCAAGTAGATATGTACTTTTCCATGAGCAGGAAGCAAGAAATCATGACAACAACAGTCACGAGGAATGGCATAGACTTCTTGATGAAGGAGTTAAAGAAGAGAAACAATAGCCACCACAGCAGCAACAACCACCACCACAACGACAACGACAACAGTAGCAAAAAGGACTCAGTGATATTGACACTTCAAGCAGTCACAGTTCACCTAGAGGTGAAGACAAATCTTAACAAAGTGGGGAGGAAGATAATAAGTTGAGAAGAGATTCACAATAGCTTCGGCTCCCTAAGAGGTATAGAGACTATGCCCTAATGAGTAGCATTTCAAATGTCATAGAACCCATGAGTTTTGATGAAGCAAATGAGCATAATGAATGGTGAAATGAAATGGAGGAAGCATATGAATCTATAATGAAAAACAATACTTGGGAGTTGACTAAATTGCCTAAACATAAAAATCCCATTGGATGCAAATGGATATACAAAACCAAGTTTAAATCAGATGGTAGTATAGATAAATATAAGGCTAGACTAGTGGCAAAGGGGTATTCACAAAAATAAGGTATTGATTATGCTGAAACATTTTCACCAGTAGCTAAATTGAATACTATCAGATTGTTAATTGCTTTAGCTACAAAGTATCATTGGAATCTACACCAATGAGATGTTAAATCTGCATTTTTGAATGGTGAGTTAAAGGAGGAGGTTTGCCTTACTCAACCTGAAGGGTTTGTGGAAAAAGGGCAAGAACATTTAGTGTATAAGTTAAAGAAAGAATGTATGGACTAAAACAGGCACCTAGGTCATGGTATGAGAAGATAGACTCTTTCTTTATTCAATAGGGTTTTATGAGGAGCAAGAGTGATCCAAATCTGTATACAAAATTTGATGAGCAGGGGTATATAGTATTGATTTCCTTATATGTTGGTGATTTGATAGTTATAGGAAATTGAGAGAAATTAATTGATGAAATAAAGGAGCAGTTGTCAAACGTTTTTGAAATGAAAGATCTTAGTGAGTTACAATACTGCCTAGGTCTTAAAGTTTCGAGAAATGCAAACCAAACTTTTGTTTGTTAGAGTAAGTATGTCAGAGAAGTACTTAAGAGATTTAAAATGGATCAGTGTAAATCTTCTACTGTTCCCATGCAGCAGAATGTGAAACTTTCTTTTGATGATGGTTCGAAGGAGGTGAATGGCACTATGTATAGACAAATGGTGGTAGTTTGAATTATCTCACCACAACCAGACCTGATATTGCATACTCTGTGAGTGTGTTAAGTTAGTTTATGGTGAAACCTCTAGAAAGCCATTGGAATGCAGAAAAGGCGGTACTCATGTATCTAAAAGGAACACTTTATTATGGTATTGAATATACTTATGCATCTGATGTTGAGTTGACATATTACTCAGATTCTGATTGGGCTGGAAATCCAGATGATCAAAGATCAACCACTGGATATGAGTTTGGCATTGGACCCGGGGTTGTCTCATGGAGCAGTAAAAATCATCCTAATGTATCTTTGTCTTCTACTGAAGAAGAATATAAAGCCTTGTGTGAAGCAACTTGTGAAGTTGTTTGGTTAAGAAGACTTCTTCAAGATGTTGGAAAAGAACAAAAGGAACCTACAATGATCAAATATGATAATCAAAGTTCAATCAATCTTGTGAAGAATCCAATTTTTCATGCAAGAACAAATTGTGTTGATGCTTAGTTTCATTTTGTTAGAGAAAAGTTGCAGTCAAATGAAATAACTCTTATGTATTGTAATATTAGTGAAAATGCTACTCATATTTTCACTAAGCCTCTTCAAAAGATTAAGTTTGAGTTGTTTATGGAGATGCTAGGTGTAGAAGTTAATCCATTCTCCATTAAGGGGGAGACTTGGAAATAATGGAGTAAGAGTCAGTTGTAAGCATCAGTTGACAGAATCAGTAGCGTAAGTAGAGTCTAATTATCTCTAGTTTGACGTAACCAACTAAGTAGAGTAGTTTCCTATATAATAATGTAATCAGTCCTCATTCAATAATATAGATTGTGAGCATAGCCTCACCTATGTGTTGGTTTTCCAAATTCTTAAGTCAATTAAGTCGATCAGGTTTTTCTCCTTCAACCTCTGTATTGAAGTTTCTTGATAGAAACATTTACTTTCATATTCATTATCCTAGATTTAATTCCAACTAAACAATAATCTATACGCCAATAGTCTAAACAATCCCGTAACTTATTTGATGAAGAATCCTATAAATCCCATAACCTACAAAGATAGGAAGAACTGTTAGGTTGCAGGTTAAGATTCCCAGAGAGATAGTTGGGGAGGAAAACATGTAGATGTAAGTTTCTTAGAGATTAAAACTTTTCTTACATCATATCTACAATTACGAAATCAGTGTTACTTAATTTAAAAACAAGAAATAGTATTGAAGTCACATGGAGAGCATGCATAATCATCTAGCATTAACTGTACTGCAACATCATTACTCCTGGTTAACATAATTCGAGTAATAACTACCCTGATTCATAATGACCAAACCACATACAAAAGTTAGACATAAAATCCACTGATATTTACACAAAACAAAATCCCAAATTGAATTTTCTCAATGTGAGTGATTACAACAACACGTAATTATTGAAGACTCCAATGTCGACAAAATTTATTTCCAGTTATCCCTTGAACATAGAAATAATATTTACATCAATTTTATTCTTGCTCATACCCATTTCTTCAACAATCTATTAAACTAGTTGTTCTAATTGGTTTTTATTAGCTGATGACAGGCATGCAAAAATTCTAACTCCCCGTAAGTTGTCTAGACCACCAACAAATTCGAAGGTAATTCTTAGTGTTGTTATTTTTGAATCGAACCCTCTCTCTATAATACAAGTTTGGGAGTGTGATTTTCATATAACAAGTGCAGATAAGGTGAAGAATGAAAATAGGGAAAGAAAATCCGTCAAAGGTAAAGTATTCAGTAGTGATTTAGGAAAACATTGAAGGCAGAATAAGAAACACCTAGCTAACTACCTTGTTCCTTCTCTGGGTTATGCAACACAATTGGTCAAGGATCCGTGTGCGTAAAGTAGACATTATCAATCCCGTACCTTTCCTTTTAACATTGGGCATCCTGTACTAGAATTTGAAAGGGGTCTGCAATGCAAATAAGGGAGCGAATGAGAATGTCTCTACATATGCATGAAACTACCACATCCATTGGCTCAAACAAAATCTCCCTTATACGGGTTGAACCATTAGGAAAAATTAAGGAAAAAGAGTGTTGGCCCTTGGGTATGGAAGTAAGCGAAAAGTAAAGAAGAAAAGAAGGAATGCGAATTGCGTAGAAGACACAATGATTGATACTAGGTCAAAGTGAGAAGAAGAGAATAAAAGACGGTGTGAAGTAAGAGAAAGCAAGTTGTTGGATGAGGAGATCGAGGATGACAGATCAGCAAGTGGAAAAATCCATCGTTGGATACTTTGGAGCATCACACGAGAAGGAGGGAAAGACAGGTTGGTGAAGCCCTGAAAATGTGGGTCAAGTTGACCTAGGGTTTTGACACCTAGGTTTCAGCCTAAGGTTGTCGGTGAGCTATTGTAATGTATAAATAAAGGTCTAAAGGACCTGGGATGGGTAGGTGCTATGTCGGTTGAGAGTTCATTGTTAGTGTGTGATTGAGTAAGTACTATTGTGTGAGAGAGAGATCCTGAGTGAGAGGGCCTTATGTATTGTAAGATCTTCAGCTCAGTGCAAAGATCAACCCTACAGCTGGGTGCGAATATCAACCCTGCAGTTGGGTGCACAGAGAGGGGAGAGAGAGGATGAGAGAGATATCTGCAAGCTAAGAGCGTAGATGAGAACTGTATGCTTTCATCTTATTATACTATAAAACACAGTTATGTGGATGTATCGGTAGAGAGAGGGTGAACCATGTATATCTTGTGTTATGTATGATTGATGTTGGGTTCTTTGTCATTTGATATGTTGCTATTGTGATATTGTGTTAGATATAAGATATAACTTGTGTAGTAGGCCTAAGGAATATCAAGAATACACTGTGTGTAGTTGCTTTGAATCGATTTTTCATTTCCTCTGGTTGTAGACACCTGTGTCCTGCAACCCCCTATTTCTACTTTGGGTGAGACTGCATCTTCTTCACAGGTGTTGCCAAAAGGGCCAGTAGTTAGGGCTTGTTGGTGCGCTATTGGAGTTGAACCCTAGGTATACCCCTGTGCCAACAAATGGTTCCGTTGCTAGGACAAGAATCTTCTTGAGGGAATGTCAAGGTGGTTTCCTTCGAAGACATAGATTCATAAGTGGATAGAGGATCAAGAAAAGGACTTCGTTGAAGCCCACAACAAGAACCCTAAACTTAGTACAGAGGATTGGTTGCAAAGATATATCTTTACTGATATACACATGATTTTCTTTGGAGGAATCCATCAAGAGTTATACGAGTGGCTAGCTAGGTTAGCAGACACCCAGTTTGAATTCAGAATCAGACCACCTGTGGTTTGGATGTCGACACTGATCAAGATGGTGAAGAGAGTTGATAACATCGTGTCAAGAGAAGTAGATCACTGGTTCAATAGTACCATTGGAGGGTATATCACTAAGTTTGTTGTTGACAGAGTGGAATCGTATAGACAAGCAGAGAGATATTTATTTAAGGGACCTAGAGGAAAATTTTTACACTTTTTGAAGTTGAGGATCAAGATGCTATTGCATGAGAAGAACATATTGAAGATATAGTCGTTGGTCAGATTGGAAAAGGCTAATGTTCAAGAACTCAGATAGCGATAGAAACACAGAGGGTGGACATACGTGTAGTGGAAGAGAATTCAGAGAATTCCCTCTTGTGAACCTGTTTAAGCAGACCTACGGGGAAGAGGGTTTATACAATGGAGAAGAGGTAGATCTGACAGACGAACACAATTCAGAATCTGCTATGGAGGAGGAAGGGAAAGCTAAAGAACCTTGCCAGGAAGAGCTAGAAACTTTAGGAACCACGCTGATTATTGAAGTAACTACTATTATTCCTCCTGTTGTTTCATAAACATTAAGCAATCAGAGTAGTCAGAGTCACTAGAGAACTCTGAGAACGGTCACTAGTATTCCACCACATATTCAGTCAGGAAACATAGGAAGACCTGTGGAATATGAGATGAGGTTACCCACCTTTAGAGGAGATGTATCTGAAGATACTGATCAACATTGGTTTCTATGTGAAGTTATGTGGAGTATTAAAAATATCACCGATGAAGATGTTGAATGAGCTCAGCTCAGTACTACCCTAAGAGATCGTGCACTGAGCTAGTACATGAAATTTGTCCAAGGATCTACACCGAAACCGTTGAACATCATTAAGACTGCGCTAATTGTTGAATTCAAGAAACCTAAGTCAGAGTCACAGTTCATTATATAGATTAAAGAAATCAAGCAGAGGATAGTTTAACCTATGTGGGAGTTTGGTCATATATTTAAGACCTTGACAGGCCATTTGAATTTCCAAATCCCAGATGAGAAGAACAAGAAATGGTTCATTGCTTCCCTCTTACCACACATCAGAGTTCCTTTGATACAAAAAAATATTTCTTCGCAGGATGAGGCACTTTAGATCTCCATGAAGTTAGAATCATCCCTTATGGGAGAATCCAGCTCAGGTATGAGTCAAATATTGAGTCAGCTGACTAGCTTATCTCTACAGGTCGAAGATATGAAGAAAGACAAGAGAAAATATAAAATATAAGACATCTGGTGTATCTGATGAAAATTAGAAGGCCATGTCAAGGAACACTATCCCTTATTTCATGAATACTTGGCCTGTGTATCTCCGAGCCCTTTGAATAAAGATACCCTACCCTGGTGCGAGGTATGTAGAAATAGACATCGCCCTAGTGAATGTTACTATTCACAAAAATATGTCCAGATAGCCACAAATATGTATTGCACATTCTGTAAGTCGACAGGACATGATGACAGGGATTGTAGGGCCTATGACCTCATGCATGAAATTTCGAGGGATATATATAAAATTCAAGGCGAAGTACAACAAGAAGGAAGCACTACACAGTATAATTCCCTAGGAAGAGGAAACTTCAACCCTCGCGGTGGATTCAGAGGAAGAGGAAGAGGAGGACGTATGGGTCGAGGCCGAAGACAGATCATCTATTACAACTGCAGAGAGCCAAGACACTTAGCAAGAGACTGTCAGAACCCTTGTGCCACTTGTCCCTACTGTAGATCATTCGAACATGTTATCAAAGATTATCCTGTGCTGCCAGCCAAACTTCGGGAGAGACGAGGACCTCAACAGAACCCACAAGTGAAACTTATATACGATGAGCCTCACGGAGAGGAATCTAGAGTCTTTTTTATCACTAGAGGGGGCGTTGTTACAGGAGAAGACAGAGTGACCCAAGGAAAGATTACAAAAGAATCGGGATTTAGGAAAGCTGCAGAGAAGACACAAGTTTTTGATGCAAAGAAAGAAAAACAAATATTTGAGGAAGCTAGAAAATAATTTAGGAGAGACCAAGGTTCTTCATCGAAGACACAACCAGAAGTAAGAGAATGTGGAATGCCTTTGGAATTCGACCAGTCTGATCTACCAGGAGAAGGAAAAGAGGTAAGAAATCTCATGGAATTATTATGTACTTGTATTAAGTTGATTCATGATGAAAGCGTTGTACAAGAGATACAAAATTTAATTAGATAGTATGAGCTAGGGAAGATACATCCCTTTCTAAATAGAAAAGTACACCAAGTCTTTAAAAAGACAAGGACAAATAAGGAACTACACCTAAATGCTCAAATTGGAGAGTATGATATAAACTATGTAGTCCTCAACTTAGGGTCGGAGGTCAATGTCATGACGAAGCAAACCTGGGCACTAATGGGAAAACCTAAGTTGATCTACTCCCCTAGAGGCTTAGGATGGCTAATCGGCAAGCTGTAAGCCCCTTTGGAAGATTGGAACATGTACCAGTGGACATCGACACAGTAATAATGTTGGCAGACTTCAAGGTGATTGATATAGTTGATGAAGGTTGTCCATACCCTGCGCTGTTAGGATTTGATTGAGATTTCAATAATTACACTGTGGTTGATTTAAAAAAAATAAGAATGATGTTTGAAGGATATGTGCTTAGGGTCATTTCACCTTTGGATCCTGATGAAGGTCAGATATAAAAAAAACTCATCAGGGAAGAAGACCACACATATGAACTAGAAAACATATACAAATTAACAGCCAGACAACATGATTACATTAATCCTACGGCAGATGGGAACCAAAGATGGTGAAGTGACATCGCATGTTCATCAGATTCAGAAGAAGCATTGGAGAACTGGTAGAAAAAATTGTACAAAGTATCTACAAGGAGATGTGCTAGATTAACCAGAGAAGTTCGCTGGATCGGCACAACAGCAAGTAACTTGCCCACGTTTGATGGTCTAAATCATATAGAAGTTTTCTTGTTGGAATTTGAAGAAATTGTACCAATACAACAAATATTGTTGGCAATGGATGAGGCCCTAAAACCAACTCCAACAAGATGGTGGGGGACACACAAAAAAAACATTACAGAATGGGTACAATGTCACACTTTGATGACAGTGCAGTTTTCAGAGCAAGTAGAAGGCTGTGAAGTTAGGTACATAGGTCGAAGTTGTCTGAAGGACCATGTGCAACGTTGTGAGAAAGCCTGGAGAAGCATTCTTCAATATCAATGAGTGCACAAATTAATCAAGACACTGGACACAACCCCTATCAACTGGTATCTTCAAGCATAACTGTGCCTCATCACTGCATATTGGGAAGGTATGACCCAGAACTTTGTAATTACCTTTTTGTTTGAAAGACAATATCCTACAGTGGATCAAGAATTACATATTGTAAGACAAAATGTAGTTGAGGAGGCACCTAGCCTCCCTTTGGATCAAGAAGAGGACGAATGGACTGCGCCTCTCCAAAAACTGCAATGTTGTTACAATATCAATGCTGATGAAGACAATGATCCTAGGAAGGTGAACACCACCGAAACAGAAGGCCAAAGAGACATATAAGGACTAGGAGTTGAACTACCTTTCATTGTACAACTGATCAATATCAAGAAAGTCAATACTGGAACAGAGAAAACACTGAAGCTTGAAAATATTGGAGATTATTGGGATGTTGCCACTATTGACAAGATCATAGAGTTATTGCATGAATATCAGGACTTGTTTCCAACCAAGTTCACTGATATGAAGGGAATTAAAGGGCCCATGGGAGAGATGAGGATCCCTTTGAAACCAGATGAAAGGCCAATGAAACAAATGCCCTACAAATTGAACCCTAAATATAAGGAGAAAGTGAAGATTGAACTTGACATAATGTTGGAAGCAAAAATCATAGAACATGTTGAAGAGTTAGAGTGGATTAGCCCTATGGTGGTACAAGACAAGAAGACATGAGAAATCAGGATCTGTGTAGATCTAAGGAAGTTGAATGATTTATGTTTGCATGACCCATTCCCTACACCATTTACTAAAGAAGTGTTGGATAATGTAGGAGGACACGAGTTATATTCTTTTACAGATGGATTTTCAAGACACCATCAGATCCGGATTGCCAAGGAAAATCGTCATAATACCACATTTGCAATAGAATGGGGATCCTACTAGTATACAGTGATTCCGTTTGGATTGAAGAATGCCCCATCCATCTTTTCCAGGGTGGTGGTCGAAGCGTTCAAGGCATTTTTACTTAAATTCTTGGAAGCATATTTTGATGATTGGACTCTTTTTAGCTTATTACAAAATCATATTGAATGTTTAAGACTAGTGTTGGATAAGTGCAGGCAGTGTCAGATTCCATTGAACCTGAATAAGCGCATCTTATTTTCACCTTTTGGAGTACTATTAGGTCATATTGTGTGTGAGAAGGGACTGTTGGTAGACCCATCTAATATTGCCATTATATTTGATCGGCCCCCTCCTACTTCAGTCAAACAGTTGCGCATTGTGCTGGGACACACTCGATATTACAGGAAGTTCATTAAAGGCTATGCACAGATTAAAACACCCATGGAGAATATTTTGAAGAAAGACTGTCAGTTTAATTGGATAGAAGAATGCCGACAGAGCTTCGACACACTGAAACAAAAAATGGTTATTGTGCCTATTTGGGTTTTCCCATATTGGAGCAAGTAATTTCACATACATGTCGATGCATATTCTATTGCATTAGGATATGTGTTAGCACAACCAGGAACTGGAGACATTGACCACCCATTAGCCTTTACTATCAGGAAGCTATCAACAATTGAAATTAATTACACCACCATTGAGAGAGAAGGGTTATCCATGGTGTATGCACTACAGATGTTTCACCACTACTTGTTGGGAGGACACTTTAAAATGTTTACTGGTCACTCCACACTGAAATACGTAGTCAACAAGCGAGTGTTCAGGGGGAGAATATGAAGATGGCTTATGTTATTTCAGGAATATGATTTTGATATTGTGGTTAAACTAGGAATAATGAACAAAGGTCTTGACCACTTGTCAAGGTTAAAACATGGAGAAGAGCCTACTAGTTTGGAGGATACACTGTTGGATGCACAATTGTTGGCTGTTAGAAAGATTGATGATCAGTTTGCAGAGATAGTCTAGTTCCTGTCAATAGGAATTGCACCGAGTGAATATACAATCACCTAGAAGAAACAACTGGTAGTGCGTGCTACAGAATTTTCACTTCTAGCTAGACAACTATACAAGATGGAGCCTGATGAGATATTGAGGAGGTGTGTTATGGAGGCAGAATGACCGTTGATCCTCGCAGAATCTCATGAAGGCATCGCATGAGGACACTATGCTGGAAAAGAAACAACACAGAAGGTTCTTAGAGCTAGCCTCTGGTGGCCTACCTAACACAGAGATGTTAAGGACTATTACAGAGCCTATAATGTATGCCAAAGAGTTGGAAAACCGTATAGAAGAGATGAAATTCTTTTAGTACCATAGTTGACCCTAAAAGCATTTGAGAAATGGGCCATTGACTTCGTGGGACCTATAAACCCATCACGGAAGCGCACAAGAGCCAAATACATAATCATTGTGACATAATACTTGACCACATGGGCCGAAGCAAGAGCAGTTAAGGATTGTAGTGCAACTATAGTTGCGCGCTTCATATTTGATGACATCATAACCAGGGTTGGATGCTCAAAGATCCTTATGAGTGATCAAGGCACACATTTCATCAATAAGACCGTTGAAGCCTTGACTGAGGAATTTGTAGTCCATCATCAGAAGAGCACACCCTACCATCCATAAGAAAATGCGACAGTTGAAGAATTCAATAAAATCTTGGAGACAACGCTGACAAATATTTGTAGTGTGAACATGGATGACTGGGATTTAAGAGTACCAACAATACTATGGGCCTACATAACCACTTGCAAGAAGCTAACCATGCAAACCCCCTTTAAGTTTGTTTATGGTCTTGAAACAGTTGTCCGGATGGAATATTTGGTTCTAAGATTAAGAATCGAAGCCTTTACAGATATGGATGACACTGGCGTTGTTTAAGAGAGGCTCGCGTAGTTGGTCTAACTAGAAGAATACATGTTTATTGCAGGATTCCATTAGTAGGTACAAAAGGAAAGAGAAAAGTCCTACCATGATAGACACATCAAGAACAAGGCATTTAAGTAAGGCGATTTGGTTCTGGTATATGACAGTAAGTTCATGAAGCATCCAGGAAAGTTCATAACACATTGGATTGGTCCATATGAGGTTGTCTATGTTACATAAGGAGAAGTTGCACAGTTGAATACCTTGAATGGGGAATGGAAGGAAGATTTGGTGAACGGGATCCAGTTGAAACTATACTATGACAACCAGTTGCCTCACAACTCTCACTAGAATCATAAGGAAAAGTTTCTAGGTATCAGGTGTAGTTGAAACTGGGTACTAGACAAAGAAAAGACAGTCTGCACACAGTGGGGAGGAAAGAGCACAGGTTGCTCCGCACATACTAAAGTCGAATAAAATCAGAAGGATTAGATTTGAATTGTCTCAGGATGAGTCACAGGTGAGTGTTGGGGGTCTATTGGCCCTTAGGTATGGAAGTAAGCGAAGAGTAAAGAAGAAAAGATGGAATGCGAACTGCATGGAAGACACTGTGGCTGATACTAGGTCGAAGTGAGAAGAAGAGAAAAAAATATGGTGTAAAGTAAGAGAAAGCAAGTCGTTGGACGAGGATATAGAGGATGACATATAAATAAGGAATATGGATTGTAGAAAAATCAGCAAGCGGAAAAATCCATCGTTGGATTCTTTGGAGCACTACGTGAGAAGGAGGGAAAGACAGGTTGGTGAAGCCCTGAAAATGATGGTCAAGTTGACCTAGGGTTTTAGACACCTAGGGTTTTGGTATTTAGGGTTTTGACACCTAGGTTTAGACCTAAGGTTGTCGGTGAGCTATTTTAATGTATAAATAAAGGTCTAAAGGACCTGGGATGGGTGGGTGTTAAGTCAGTTGAGAGTTCATTGCTAGTGTGTGATTGAATGAGTACTAGTACCTGAGAGAGAACTGTTGAGTGCGAGGGCCTTCTTTATTGTAAGATCTTCAGCTGGGTGCGAAGATCAACCCTACAGCTGGGTGCGCATGGAGGGGAGAGAGAGGAAGAGAGAGAGAGATCTGCAAGCTAAGAGCGCAGATAAGAACTGTATGCTTTCATATTAATATATTATAAAGCATAGTTCTGTGAATGTATCCATAGAGAGAGGGAAAACCACATATATCTTGTGTTATGCATGATTGATGATGGGTTCTCTATCATTTGATATGATGCTATTTTGATATTGTGTTAGATCTGAGATATAACTTGCACAGTAGGCCTAAGGAAGATCAAGAATACACTGTGTGTAGTTGCTTTGAATACATTTTGCATTTCCTCTAGTTCTAGACACCTGTGTCCTTCAAACCCCTATTGCTACTTCGGGTGAGACTGCATCTTCTTCTTAGGTGTTCCCTAAAGGGACAATAGCTAGGGCTTGTTGGTGCGCTCTTAGATTTGAACCCTGGGTCTGGCCCTGTGCCAACAAAGAGGCATGCAAACTTGGATGGATCCGCCGAGTATTTTAAATACTTGTGGAAAATTTTTGAAATTCGTTGCTCATTGAGAAATCGACGTAGCACAATATTCCACATAACATGATCAAGTCGGGAGAAAGTATTATCTTATAAAGCATGACCAGATCGAAATAAATAGCATTCTAAGTGATTTTGATCGAATAAACGGTGAAAAAAAAAGTCTCGGCCTTGCCTTCGAATCCATAAATGGAAAATAACACTTATTTTTCTATTTCTTGTAAAAAAAACATTATAAAAACAATATAAATTCCTTTACTGTATCAAATCATAAAAAAACGAAATTATATAATGGAGACAAAGCATTTTTCCTATAGAGTTTATGGTCGAATAAATTACCAATACAACATCAAATATGATTCACTTCAATTTTATATACTACATCAATTAAACAAAGTTCAAATACTATTCTTGTAAAATAATAGTTATTCCTAATAAATAAATCAACATATATTAAATATTGTATCGAGAAGAAGGTGATTATGATGTTGATCTTCAATCACAACTTGAGCAATGTCCCCTTGCTTGCAATTTCAATGAATTCACCAGTACCTCCCAGCCAATGCTAGGGGTACTGTAACAACCTCCAGTATGTGTATACAAGTTTAGATCAATGAAACTTAACATGTTACATTAACTCTAAATAAGTCCATCTAGATAAGAAAATAAGATGAAAAGCAACATCCTTCTAAGATTAAAATTTCAGAACAATCCTTAAAACTTTGCCCAACTTGAGCATTCTTATATTTCTTGAAACAAAAGTTGCATGGTCATTTACAATAAGAGTAATATATTCTTCAACTAAACCTTATCATAGTATCATAATTAATACTATTTTGATTCGACACATAAGCTAAGTTAGTCATTTCTAAATTATTGTTAAATCTTAAATATAGTAGTATTGAATATAATTTTTATAAATAAAATCATTAATATTAATCCTTAATCTTGTCATTAACATAATTATCTAATAAGAAATTATTGAAAAGATACGTTATTAATCACCATTATAACCCTATTAAAACCCATGGTTCTCTAGACATCATACGTGAGTGTTGGGACCTAACTGAGTTTCAAATAATGTAATAATACATTTTGAGGAAACAATTGAGGAAAAAATTTGTACTTAAGTTAAAAAGTGCATAAAATATTTTCACAAGGTGAATCCATAGTAAGGCATTACGAAAATACGGATCAATTTCTCCTTCTATCCATGAACTTTGATGTTGTAAGCGTAACTTAGGATTCAACCTCCAGTCTAAGATGGAAACATAACTACTCTAAGAAAGTCTTGCAATAGATATCTACTTTATATATTGCAAGAATAGTTTAAAATAAAAAATACTCTAAGTGTAGCGTCCAATTATTAAGGTATCGATTAAATGTGTGTGCATTCAATTGTAGAAATGCGGACATACACAAATGTGTTTTTTTTATTTAAATAAAATTTAATCATGTCAATAATTAATCAGTCACGCTGAATGTAATAGTTATGACAACTGCAATAGTCAATGCTTAAAATATAATTTATCTATGTATAAAATTTATTCTTTATTAATACTTCCACTGTGGTTTTCTTAACGCCTTGTTACAGTTCTAGTCTAACACTCTCGTGAATGGTGAACCCACTCTCATTTCCTACCTCTTTTCAACCCACCACTATGAGTGGCACGATTAGTTCTTGGACAAGGTTAAAAATTCAAATTAATAAAACAGAGCTTCACTCGACACAAAGCAGAAATATAGGGAGGAAATCCTAGGTTTCTCTGTGCATTGTAATTTCAGAGTCATAAAACAGCTGGACAGGGTAGAGTCCAAAGTCTAAACTTTCGATATAAAACAATTATGGGACTTAAATTTAAGTGGTACAATTTTCGTATAATCAAGGACTCAAGACGAGGAATGATGAGATGAATGTAAGATTTTTGTAATACTGCTAATGCGTTGATGCAGAGGCATCCAAAACATGGAGGAGGGATATTAGATGGTTAGGGAAAATAATGCAGAAACGAGTCGGTACAACCCTATAATAACAACCTCATGCTGTAATAATAGAGAACATCATGTATGTCACGCGAGCAATTTCTTAATCATAGATGGTGGAGCAATTACATATAATAATAATAATTTATTTTTAAGGTCAGTGCCAAGCCAGACACCAAATTGGTGTATGAGATACCCCTTGTTTGTGGGACAAGGGACCCCCTCGGCCTAGATATTTGATTGGTAAAGTCTATGAAGGTATACATACCCTACCCCCCTCTGGATTTGAACTTGTGAACTCTTAGGATGAAACACATGTTCTTAACCATTAATAAGGTTAAGATCTTAAACTTGGCGCATCTAACAAGAGATAACTTCGAGGAGGAACAAAAAGATTAATTCTCACTATTACAAAATGTACTGGGAAAAACAACTATACAGTTGACCAAGAGGAAGAACTACCAATTACCATTATATTATATAATTGTTATTATTTATCTTGCAATGAAGTGCAAGTGGTGGTGTATATATATTTTATAAAAGAAAAGGAAAACAACTCATGAACCAATCTGGATTAAGTTTGCGGTAGAAAATAATAATTGTAAAAACACATAAGTGTTGAT
>JASDQU011310080.1:8864-23316 GCA_032191745.1 Picea mariana
AAACGTTATGTATGAGGATGCATGCACATGGTACAGTTATAGTCTGGATATAGTGACATGTTGCAGATCTATGTGAAAGAAGTTTCAGAGGGTCAGAAGTTTTCAGAAGAAAGAAAACCCTAGTTTTCAGAAGGAATACACATGCTACATAACAGGAAGGATGCGTACATACACAAGCTATTGTATATATAGGGTGAATACATACACATGTTGTAGAACTACATGTCACATATCTGTTGCATACTAGATTTCAGAGGGTATACGTAGGCTGCATAACAGATAGGTCGCGTACATACGCTGTCTGCATAATAGATAAGGCGAGTACATATGCATGTTGCAGAACTATAGGTTGCATATCTGTTATATTTGGTTGATACGTGTTCAGTTCAAGTACATATTGATTGTAGGGAAGTTGTATAGGTTGGCTTCAATTTAGTGGTACAGTTTGGTACAGGTTTACAATAGTATATCTCACAGTGATAGTGTGATAGTCGTTCCATCATTCTACTTATATTTCAGGGTGGTTGGACAAGGCAAGGACAAGTGGTTGTAGCCACCTTCCGGTTGTAGCTAGAGAACATAGGGGGTTGTAGCCTCCTTCTAGTTGTAGCTAGAGAATTAGGGAGTTGGAGCTTCCCTCAGGTTGTAGCCTGCGAAACTAGGGGGTTGGAGCCTCCTTCTAATTGTAGCTGGAAAACAAAGGAAGTTGGTGCTTCCAATGAATGTAATTCTTAAATACATATAATAAAAATCATTTTGTGGTTTTCTCCCACTTTGGGTTTCCACATAAAAACATTGGTGTATTATGTATGTGTATGATTGCTCATTTGTTCATTGTTTATTTACTCTGCAACTATTGGATGATAATGCTACATTGATATAACACTCACATTTTTTGATTAAAAAGGATTTCACTACTCTATTACTGATTCACCCCACCTCTCAGTAATTCAACAATTGGTATCAGAGAAAGGTTCCTTCATGAAACAATTTAACACTAAAAGGTAGATCATGGATAGCAACATGTATAAAAATCGAATACCACAGTTTGATGGACAAAAGTATGAATTTTGGAGCAGAAGGATGAAAACATATATGCATGCACAGAGATTTGAAATTTGGCAATTAGTTGAACATGGATATAAAGAGCCGACAGTTCCACCGACAAATGAAAGATAAATAAAACTCGGTCAAAATAATTCCAAATCCACAAATGCACTTCTAAATGGTCTTTGTGAATCGGTATACACCAAAATTATACATTGTAAATCTTCTAAAGATCTTTGGGACAAGCTTCAAAATATTTATGAAGGAGATTCAAAAGTCAAAGAAACAAAGATTGAAACTTACAGAGGTCAGTTAGAACAACTAAATATGAAGGAAGATGAGAATATTGCATCTTACTTCTTATGAGTCGATGAAACAATAAATGTAATCATAGGATTGGGAGAATAAATTAAAGAACCTGTAATTGTTCAAAAGGTACTAAGATCTCTTTCTATGTGATTTTATCCTAAGATATCGACACTAGAAGAAAGAGCAGATCTAGACTCAATAAACATGGACAAACTACATGAAATCTTCACAACATATGAAATGAGAACTGAATAGTAAAATCCATATATAAAAGAAGTTTAGAAACATCCAAAAGGTCAAAGAAAAAGGGAAAGCAAAAGGAAAAAGAACATAATAATAGTGACATCTCAGAAGATGATGAAGTGGCCAACTTGGTCAGAAGATTGAACAAGGGAACAGACAACAGATACAAAGGTAAGCTTCCATTGATTTGTTTTAATTGTGATGGTATTGGTAATTTTGCTAACAAATGTCCTCATAAGAAAAATAATAAGAATGATGAAGATTACTCAAATAGCAAACAAACATATAAAGGAAAAAGTACCACAAAGAAATCTTTCAAAAAACTTTTATGCACCAAAGAAGACATCTCCTCATCAGATGAAGATGAAGTCAGTGACAATGAGACATAAAGAGTTCTATTCATGGTAGTAGAAGACTCTGATAAAGAAGACACCGAAGAAGAATATGAAGAGGCAGAAGTTGACTACAAAGGAGAATTGTTGTGTGCCATAGAAGTTATAAGAAGAGAAAAGAAGAAAAACAAGAAGCTACATACAAAACTAGACAAGAAAGAAGACACTCAGGAACTAGAAAAAATGATCACAAATTTGAAGGTTCAAATAGAATTAGATAAAATAATTGAAGAAGCACTCAAAGAACAACTAGAAGAAAGAGATAGGATCATTGAAAATTTGGAAGTAGAGATTGTCACATTAAGAAATGATATTCAAAAGAAAAATATGCAAAACAACTCAAAAGTGTTTGATGACATTATCAACAGTCAAAAGCCTCATCATGACAAGTCGGGACTTGGATACAATCAGACAGAAAAGGGATCAAGCTCCAAAAGAATGGAACAAGAAACATATCCAAAAATCTATGCAGAAACAATCAAAGGGCATAAGAAGACCTACAAGGAAGATTACAGGGACACTCCTCCACCGAGAAGATTTAGATTTCAGAATAAACAACCGATAGAAACAGATAGGCCTCAGGAAGAAGAAGGATTCATAAGAGTAACTCCTTTTAGAATATCTTCAACTCCTAGGTATCAAAATATATTTTTTGGTTTATGTTATGCATGCAATAGTTTTGGACATAAAGCTATGAATTGTAGAGCTAACAACATGAACATAAACAACTTTGAAAGTCATACACAAAAGGGTTATCCAAAAAGGCCTAATGAAACAAAAAGAAAAGGTTACAACATGTTTGAATCATTGAGCACTGAAGTGGAATGCTACACGTGCAACAACTTTGGACACATGTCCAAAGATTGCAGAATGAAAGTCCCTCCTAGAGAACCACAAGAGAAAAACAACAGTCATAGACATGAACCTCAGAAGAGGACATGGATAAGAAACCAGAATCAATATAGCAATGAAGAATGCACATTCGCTCTACAAGCTAAGTAGAAGAAATGTGGTTGGTATGTTGACAATGGATTTTCAAAACACGTGACAGGTGATAAAGACATGTTTCTTACATTAAGAAAGGAAAGAGATGAATCAGTCTCCTTCGGAAATGATGATTCAACTAAAATCATTGGAAAAGGCACAGTCAGAATTGGAAACAAGAATACTAAGGCATAAAATGTTCTACTAGTAGAAGATATGAAACATAATCTTCTAAGTATAAGTCAAATGTGTGACCAAGTTCATAAAATTACTTTCGATTCACAAAAGTACGAAATAAGAAAAGAAGGTTCAGGAAAATTGATTGCAATATCTACAAGAACTTCAAGCAACATAAATGTATTAAGTGAAATTGGAAATGAAAAGTGTTGTCTAGGAAAGGAAGATGAAGGTTGGCTATGGAACAAAAGAATGGGTCACATACACTTTGACAACCTTGGAGAAAGAGAACAGAGGCATGGTTCCATGGGGAGTGATGGTCACAGGGGGAGCATGAGTGATATGACTTCAATATTGCATCAGAGTGTTGCCATAAATTCCAAAGGGGGATATTTTTGATTAATTGGGTTGGTTGTCATTGATGTCAACCCTTGAAAAAAGTCCGGTAGCACAAAGGTTTGGGTAATGGACCCAATTTTTTTTTATGGATAATGGTATGAGTTTTGATATATTTATAGGTAAGACTATTCTAGATGGATAATACATGTCATGCCATTTTCGGTGGTATGTGGAACGTCACATAAAGCAACAGATCTAGACTCAATAAGCATGGACGAACTACATGGAATATTCACAGCGTATGAAATGAGAACTAAATAGTAAAATCTAGATATAAAATAAGCAACTTTAAAAGCATCCAAAAGGTCAAAGAAAAAGGGAAACCAAAAGGAAAAAGAACATAGCAGCAACAATGATATCTCGAAAGATGATGAAGAAGTGGCCAACTTTGTCAGAAGAATGAACAAGGGAACCAACGACATATATAAAGGTAATCTTCCATTGATTTGTTTTAATTGTGATGGTATTGATAATTTTGCTAACAAAAGTCCTCATAAGAAAAATAAGAGGAATGATGAAGATTACTCAAATAGCAAACAAACATATAAAGGAAAAAGAACCACACATAAAGCTTTCAAAAAAATTTTATGCACCAAAGAAGACATCTCCTCATCAGATGAAGATGAAGTCAGTGACAGTGATATATAAAGAGGTCTATTCATGGTAGTAGAAGACTCTGATAAAGAAGACACTGAATAAGAATATGAAGAGGCATAAGTTGACTACACAAAAGAATTGTTGTGTTCCATAGAAGTTATAAGAAGAGAAAAGAAGAAAAACAAGAAGCTACAAACAGAACTAGACAAGAAAGAAGACACTTAGGAACTAGAAAAAATAATCACAAATTTGAAGCTTCAAATAGAATAAGATAAAATAATTGAAGAAGAACTCAAAGAACAACTAGAAGAAAGAGACATGATGATTGAAAATTTGGAAGCAGAGATTGTCACATTAAGAAATGATTTTCAAAAGAAAAATATGCAGAACAACTCAAAAGTGTTTGATGACATTATCAGCAGTCAAAAGCCTCATCATGACAAGTCGGGACTTGGATACAATCAAATAGAAAAGGGATCAAGCTACAAAACAATAGAACAAGAAACATATCCAAAAATCTATGCAGAAATAATCAAAGGTGATAAGAAGACCTACAAGGAATATTACAGGGACACTCCTCCACCGAGAAGATTCAGATTTCAGAATCAATGACCGATAGAAACAGATAGGCCTCAGGAAGAAGAACGATTCACAAGAGTAACTCCTTTCAGAATATCTTCAACTCCCAGGTATCAAACTATATTTTTTGGTTTATGTTATGCATGTAATAATTTTGGACATAAAGCTATGAATTGCAGAGCTAACAACATGAAGATAAACAACTTTGAAAGTCATACACAAAAGGGTTATCCAAGAAGGCTGTGAAACACAAAGAAAAAGTTACAACATGTTTGAATCATTGAGCACTGTAGTGGAATGCTACAAGTGTAACAACTTTGGACACATGTCCAAAGATTGCAGAATGAAAGCCCCTCCTAGAGAAACACAATAGAACAACAACAGTCACAGAAAGGAACCTCAGAAGAGGACATGGATAAGAAACTAAAATCAATATAGCAATGAAGAATGCACACTCGCTCTACAAGCTAAGCAAAAGAAATGTGGTTGGTATGTTGAGAGTGGATTTTCAAAACACATGACAGGTGATAAAGACATGTTTTTTACATTAAGAAAGGAAAGAGATGGATCAGTCTCCTTCGGAAATGATGATTCAACTAAAATCATTGGAAAAGACACAATAAGAATTGGAAACACGAATACCAAGGCAGAAAATGTTCTACTAGTAGAAGATATGAAACATAATCTTCTAAGTGTAAGTCAAATGTGTGACCAAGGTCATGAAATTACTTTCGATTCACAAAAGTACGAGATAAGAAAATAAGGTTCAGGAAAATTGATTGCAACATCTGCAAGAACTTCAAGCAACATATATGTATTAAGTGAAATTGGAAATGAAAAGTGTTGTCTAGGAAAGGAATATGAAGGCTAGCTATGGAACAAAAGAATGGGTCACATACACTTTGACAACCTTGTCAAATTTAGTAGAAACGAAGCAGTTAGAGAAATCCCTAGATCACGAAACCAACCAACACTTTATGCAAACATTGTCAACAAGGAAATAAAACAAAGACCAGGTTCAAATCAAAGGAATACTCAACGACAAGACCATTGAAAATTGTGCATACTGATCTAGTTGGACCAACTACAACAAAGGGTTTAAAAGGTGAGAAATACTTTATGTTATTAGTTGATGATTATACAAGAATGAATGCAATTTTATTTCTCAGGAATAAGTCAGAAGCTTTTGAAAACTTCAAGGTCTATAAGGAAATGGTTCAAAATGAAATGGATTCAAAAATCAAATGTTTGAGATATGATAATGAAGGAGAGTTCAATTCAAAGGAATTTATGGACTACTGCATTAAACATGGAATAAAAATGAAATTATTCGTTGCTAGGACACCTCAACAGAATGGAGTTGTTGATTTAAAGAACATGACATTATAGGAAATGGCTCGAACAATGCTAATGGATTCCAAATTCACAGATATTTTTTGGACACATGTAGTGCATACAATAGTTCACATTCAAAACATAGTAATGCTCATAAACAACACTGAAAAAATCCCTACGAGCTATGGAAAGGAAGACCAACAAATGTGAAGCACTTCAGAGTATTTGGAAGAAAATACTACATCAAAAGAGAAGATGGAAGAATGGGAAAGTTTGACTCTCATGTGGAAAAATGAGTACTTGTTGGTTAGTCAATTACAAGGAAAACATACAAGTGTTACATTCTTAGGTTGAACAAAGTTGTGGAAAGCATCAATGTAACAATTGATGAAACAAGTGGATGAGAATTAAAGGAAGAAGAAAATGAATCAATAAAACAACTTTACGAAGAAGAAGTAGAAGATGAAGAAGTAGAAGGGGAAGATGAAGAGGATCAAATAGAAGTATAAGACCAAGTTCAACAATTGCCTCCAAAGACACCTAGTAAACGAGTATAGAAGAATCATCCTTTAGATCAAATTATCGGAAACAAAGATGCAGGAGTTGAGACTAGAAGAAGAATCCGTTCACCAGAACAAATGCACCTAGCACTCTTATCTATGATTGAACCAAATAGTTTTGAAGATGCCAACAATGATGAATTCTGGAATAAGGCCATGGATGAAGAATTAGATCAAATAGAGAAGAATGACACTTGGGAATTGGTTCCAAGACCAAAGAATAAGAATGTGATTGACACAAAGTGGGTATTCATAAATAAATTTAATGAAGATGGACATGTTATAAGGAACAAAGCTAGCTTGATATGTAAATGATACACACAGGTTGAATGAATCGAATTTAAAGAGACATTTTCCCCAGTTGCGAGAATGGAAGCAATCAGATTGCTCCTAGCTTATGCATTTTCCAAGAATATTAAAGTGTATGAGATGGACATAAAATCGACTTTTCTTTAAGGGGAACTTGAAGAAGAGGTCTACATTGAACAACCAGAAGGATTTTAGTTGTTAGAGAATGCAGAATAGGTGTGTAAATTGAAGAAGGCTTTGTATGGCCTAAAACAGGCTCTTAGAGCATGGTACTCTAGACTAGATAAATATCTACAACAAGTAGGGTTCAGAAAAGGAAGTGCAAACAACAACCTCTACATCAAGGTAACTCAAGATAATATTTTATTAATTTAAGTTTATGTTGATGATATTATTTTTGGAAGAATGATGATAGGTTAAGCCAGAAATTTGCAAAGGATATGCATAATGAATTTGAAATGTCATTAGTCGAAGAACTGTCCTTGTTTCCAGGTCTTCAGATATGTCAAAGCAACTAAATAATTTTTATTTCTCAAACTAAGTATATCAGGGAAATGCTAAAAAGGTTCGGAATGGAAGATTGCAAACTAGTTACCACTCCTATGCAAACCAGTTGCAAGTTGATAAAATATGATGATTCAAAGTCTACAGACCAGAGGAATTATAGGTCAATGATTGGTAGCTTACTATATGTGACAACATCCAGACCAGATGTAATGCAGGCAGTTGGAAAGGTGGCACAATTTCAAGCAGTACCAAAGGAATCACATGTCGTAGCAGTGAAGATGATTTTTAGATATCTCAAAGGAACATAAGACTTTGGATTATGGTATCCAAAAGGAAAGGATCTATCAATTATTGCCTACACAGATGCAGATTGGGTAGGTTGCATTGATGACTGACAAAGCACTAGTGGAGCAACGTTCTCCTTGGGTGAGTGTTTAGTATCATGGCTAAGCAAGAAAAAATCATCAGTATCCTTATCTACAACCGAAGTAGAGTATATTGCAACAACAACATGTTGTACATAGGTTCTATGGATGAAACAAACTCTGACAGATATACAGGTTGAGTATGATGATCCCATTCAAATATATTGTGATAATACAAGCGCCATCATTATCTCAAAGAACCCGGTGATGCACTCTGAGACAAAGCACATTCCAATCAAGTATCACTTTCTATGGGAACAGGTTGCAAAGAAGATCATGAAAGTTGAATATGTGGGCACAAAATAACAAGTGGTAGACATCTTTACAAAACCGCTTCCACGGGAAGCCTTTGAGTATCTTAGCTAGAGACTTGCAATAATTTCTACTCCAAAATGAATGCTTTTGAATGCTTATCTTATATGTCTTAGGTTTACATGAGGAAGCACCATGAAGTGGACAGTTTAGTTTGGGAGATCAGTTTCAGGAAGAGTTAAGTTAAGGGGAACAACCCCGGATGGAAAGATACCTTTGCCATTGGTGACAAAGGGGGAGAGATTTATCAGATATTAAGGTAAATGCTTGGAGAAAGAGCACAGAGGCATGGTTCCAGGGGGAGCATGAGTGACATGACTTTAGTGTTGCATCAGAGTGTTGCCATAAATTCCAAAGGGGGATATTTTTGATTAATTGGGTTGGTTGTGATTGATGTCAACCCTTGAATAAAGTCCGGTAGCACAAAGGTTTGGGTAATGGACCCAAGTTTATTTTATGGATAATGGTATGAATTTTGATATATTTGCAAGTAAGACTATTCTAGATGGATAGTACATGTCATGCCATTTTCGGTGGTATGTGGAACAACACATAACTCCTCACGGTTAGACAGTTATGGCCATGTGAATTTGGAGAACCCTCATGAGTGGAAAGTGGTTAAGTTAAGTGGTACCCTTGGAGCACATGGTGCATCCTGAAGGCGAGTAGCACCCTTGGAGCACATGGTGCGTCCTGAAGGGCACGTTGCACAAGAAAAATGGAAAGAGGTGAGTGAAACCATTGGAGCACGTGGTGCATCCTAAAGGGAACGTCAAGCAAGAAAAATGGAAAGAGGTGAGTGACACCCTTGGAGCACATGGTGCATCCTAAAGGGCATGTCGTGCAAGAAAAATGGAAAGAGGTGAGTGGGACCCTTGGAGCATGTGGTGTGTCCTGAAGGGCACGTCGCATTGTTAATTAATAAATGAATAAACCTATATGGCCTTAGGACGAATAACGTGATAAGAAAAATTCAAAACATTTTCCCTAATAAAATGTCGCCCAACCTTGAAAATTAAAATCTAGGTCTAGGTGAAACTTGCGGTAAAATAAAGAAAGAAAAACTATGTTTAAATAAAAATAAAAATAAATAAATAAAAATGATAATCATCATTAATCTTGTGTCGAGAACGGGGTGAGTAATTATTTTAATTTATAAAAATATTTTGGGGGATAAAATTAAAAAAAGGGGGGGAATAATTGTTTTGTCACTTATACTAATTAAAATTCTTAATTAAAAAGGAAAAAGGGAAAAAGTTAATTTTCTACACCTGCCAAATTGAGTTTTAAATAAAAAGGGGAAACCTAAGGAAAAAGAAGAAAGTCTAACTTAGTAAGGTATCTAGCATTTAAGAACTTTCTAATTTAAACTCAACTAGTAAATTAATAAGGGGGAAAGTCATTAAAACTTGTAAGAGAATTTGGGGACATCTAGGAGCGATTCTAGGAAGGATTTTAGGTGGGTGAGGGAAATAGGGGAAAATAATTAATTAATGAAATTAATTTATGGAGGAATGAAGGGGATGGGTGACAGATGTACAGGGAGGATTTTTATGAATTAAATGATTAAACATTAAATTAAATGGGATTTTGGGAAAGTAAGGGACTTCGAAACTCTATATAATGGAGGGAGGAGAAGGATGATGGATCTCTTTTGTTATGCGTAACGTTACGCTGCAGAAATTTATACTTGAATGACTTAGCTTGTGGGAGTTGGGATACCCAGCTTGGTGAGGAGTGGTAGCTCAGTCTTGCGAGGTGAGTTGGGAGCTAGCTGATTCTCTGGTCAGTGTGCGTGGCCCCTTGGACACATCTTAATACTGAGAAACTTAAGGTCAATAGGTTCGTGTTTGGCCTTAATGGCATCATACGTGCAAAGGTTAGGATTCTAATGCCTCAAACCTTGCATGATGCTATCCAGAAGGCCCTCATAGCAGAGGAAGATCTTATCAGTGGGGGTCAGAGCAGGACTCCAATGAGACCAACAGAGTAGCTGCCATCTGGTGCGCAACAACATCAGACACCAGCCAAACATATGCCAGGGTATCATGGCTTCCTGAGGGGATCCACTTTCACTACACCTCGGCGACTGATGCCTCAACAACGGACACCTTATCAGGGACCATAGCATCAACAACAACGTTGACCGCAACAACAACAATTTAGGCTTGTTCAACAGAATAGACCAGGATTCCAGGCCGGTGGGCCGTCATCTTCTACTTCAGGTACCATGATTACTGGACCAAAGAAGGGGTGTTGGTTGTGTGGGGAGCCACACTACTAGCGCTACTACCTTGTGGAAAGGACTAGAGCATTTAGATCATCCAGACCCACTACCATGGGAGATATGGGCAATGCCTATCAGATTCATGTAGCAGTGAATAACCGCCAGGCAGAGCACCAGTCAACTGTGCTCGAGACATCAGGTACCGTCGCTGACCAGAACCTTAGTATTTTGATAGATCCCAGTGCTATTGAGAGTTTCATTTCTGGTGCAACGCTAAGAAGGATTAAGGTAAAGGCAGTTGAATAAGATGAGTTTAGCTTCATAGAGATGGCTTCAGAAGCCAAACAAAAGGTTGGAGAAAAGGTTACGAGCTGTATTCTTAACTTGGTAGAGTTTGTCACCAGGGAAAACCTGTACATCATGATCTTAGGATCTTATGATGTCGTGATTGGTATGGACTGGTTGGAATCGCACGAGGTGATACTCAACTGTAAGACGAAATGGTTGAGCTTGGTCGATGATGAGGGGAAAAGACGTGTGATTGTAGGACAGAATCAGGGAGTTTCCCTGAGGTTCATCTCTTCCTTACAGCTACGAAAGAGCATGTGCAAGGGATGTGAGCTTTATGTGATCCTTGCATTAAACGAGAAGGGAGTAGCGGAAGGTCTAGAACACCTTCCTGTGGTGAGAGAATTTGCGTACGTCTTCCAATAGGAGTTACCTGGGATGCCGTCGGAGAGGGAATTGGAGTTTAATATAGACCTAAAACTAGGGACTGAATGGATAGTGAAAACACCTTATCAGATGTCGACCCCAGAGTTACAGGAGTTGAGAATGCAACTGAAGGAATTGCTAGACTTGGGACTGATACGTCCAAGTGTGTCACTGTGGGGTGTGCCTGTTATTTTCATACGAAAGAAGGATGGGTCATGGAGGCTCTGCATTGAATACCATCAATTGAACAAGGCAATGATCAAGAATCAATATCCGTTGCTGAGGATAGATGATCTGTTTGATCAGATGAAGGGTGCGACAATGTTCTCAAAGATCAATTTGCGATCAGGGTATCACCAGTTACAGATCAAGAAGGATGATGTCCCTAAGACCACCTTTAAGACAAGGTTTGGACATTAGGAGTTTACTATTTTACCGTTTGGACTGACAAACGCCCCAGGGGTATTTATGAGTTTGATGAATTGGGTGTTCCGCGAGTACTTGGACAAGTTCGTCCAAGTATTCATTGACGATATTTTGATTTAATCTCAGATGACAGAGGAGCATGACGAGCACTTGCGCTTGATACTACAGTGTCTGCGAGAGCACAAATTGTATGGGAAGTTGTCCAAATGCTCATTTTATCAATCGAAGATTCACTACTTAGGGCATGTCATCTCTAACAAGGATATCACCATGGATTTAGCAAAGGTCGAGGATATTATGGAATGAACTGTGCTGACAAATGTCCTAGAAGTGCATAGCTTCATGGGTTTAGGAGGATACTATTGACGGTTCATCGAGAGAATTTTGAAGATAGCAAATCCGATCATGGAGTTGTAGAAGAAGAACAAGAAGTTTGTTTGGACTGAGAAATGTGAAAAATCTTTTAGGAGGCTCAAGGAGTTGTTGACAATGACACCGATACTAAAAGTCCCTGACATGGATGCATGCTTCTTGATATGCACTGACACATCCAAGGAAGGCTTAGGTGGAGTCCTGATACAAGACGGACGGGTGATCGCTTACATCTCAAGGAAACTGAGAAGGCATGAGGAGAACTATGCGACACACGATTTGGAGTTGTTAGCCATCGTTTATGCCTTGAAGTTTTGGAGACACTACCTTGTTGGATGAAAATTTGAACTAAAGATGGACCACTTTGGACTACAACACATCTTTACACAAAGCGACCTGAATGAATGACAACGACGTTGGTCGGAATTGCTTAGCGAGTACGACTTTGAGATTACTTACATTAAAGGAACAATGAACGGAGTGGCAGATGCATTGAGTTGGTGACCACACATATTTTCGGTGTTGCCTCTTCAGATGAATGTACGTGAAAATATTGTAACTTTACAACATGATGATAACTGGTACAAAGAGGTAGAGGGTTTTATTGGACAAAACACAATGCTGGTACCAAGATTTGAAGGATTTACGTTTGATGAGGATGGATTATTGAGGTTTAAAAATTGGATTTACATACCACTGAACGACGAGTTGAGGAGCTTGATCCTAAGCGAGGCTCATAGAGTAGTATACATGGCTCACCCAGGACTCACGAAGATGAGGGTGGACCTTAAAACCTTATTCTTATGGAAGGGAATGAAGGCAAACATAGTCAACTATGTGGCCAGATGTCTAGAATGTCAGCAGGTAAAGGCTGAACATCGACACCCAACAAGATTGCTACAACCACACACTATTTCAGAATCAAAATGGGAGGTTATTTCAATGGATTTTATTGTTGGATTTCCACTGACGACAAGTAGACACGACTCAATTTCCATAGTAGTAGACACTCTGACGAAGAGTGCTCACTTTATTCCTATGCATACAACGTATCAGGCAGCTGACATAGCTAGAGTTTTCATCAGTGATATTGTGAGGCTTCATGGCGTGCCTAAGAGGATTATATCCGATCGAGGATCAATGTTTACTGGACGATTTTGGACAAGTTTCCAAGAGGCCTTGGGAACCCAAATTAACTTCAGTACTGTGTATCACCTGGAGACTGATGGGAAGACCGAATGAACGAACCCGACCTTGGAGGACATGTTGCGCATGTACGTGATGGACCAAAAAAAGCATTGGGAAGAATTCTTTCCACTGGTGGAATTCACTTATAACAACAGTTACCAAAGCACCATTAAGATGGTGCCCTTCGAGTTTCTTTATGGGCGACTGTGTCAGACACCTTTGAGTTGGGATCGGCTTGAGGATAGGGTCATGGTGGGACCAGAAGTGATCCAAGAAATGGAAGATCAAAAGAAAACAATAAGACAAAGGATTAAAGAAGTGCATGATCGACAGAAGAGTTATGCCAATGCACACCATGTCGACCGTAGTTACAAGGTTGGAAATCGAGTCTTCTTGCGGGTAAAACCGCATAAGAGTTCAATCAAGTTTGGAAAGGGAGTTAAACTCTCTCCTAGGTTCATGGGACCTTTTGAGATTGTGGAGAGAAAGGGGCCCGTGGCCTATCGACTAGCCTTTCTTGATTCTTTGAGGCGTATGCACGATGTTTTTCACGTATCGGGTTTGAGCCATTATATTAGTGATCCTACACACGTTATTGACATGAGTTCCTTACAGGTATCAGATGAGGGGGCGCTCATGGCTGAGCTGATCCACATCCTGGATCATCGTGTTTGAAAACTATGACATCGAATAGTAGATCAGGTCAAGGTCTAGTGGGACAACTATAGTCCGCACTCAACGACCTGGGAGGACGCATATGATATGCTCCAACAGTTTCCTTTTTTGTTTGATAGATAGACTTATGATAATGTGATACACATTATTTTGGCACTTATACTGTGAAACTTTAGGATGAAGTTTAGACCAAGAGGGGGTGTATGTAACATCCTTCTCTTGTGCACACTGAGCGAACTTATTCTTTGAGGACACTTTCTCACAAGTGATCCGGATTATTATACTATTAAACATTTGATTTTGATTATGAGGTGTTATGGGTTGATGACATGTTGTTTTATTCATTGACATAGACATGTGCTATTGACTCGGTTTTACTGAGTGTGCAGGATTTTGGACCTCGAAGATGTAGAGGCATCGAAGGAACCCCTTGGAGTCTAGATCGAGTCAGTGAGTGAAGTATTGGGGTTTGATTGTTTTATATGTGATATTAGTGCATCTAATTAGATGATGTGATTATGGATATATTTCTGACATGATTCGTTGATGATGCAGGCTGACGATAGCTTTTTGATCAGACTCACATGTGGAGTAGAGGGGTCACGCATGACTACCAGAGATGTTGAGGGAGAGGTGTGGACAACAACCCTGCCACAACCTACTAGCACTCCCGTC
>JASDQU011310081.1:12009-25309 GCA_032191745.1 Picea mariana
TTACGAGATCTGCCAATACCTGGCCTGACAATAGTGTCAGAGTTGGGATAACTCCATAATTTTATTTCTTAGTGTTTTCTTCCTTCCTCACGTACAAAAAATGCTTCCTGACTCCCTGCATGTCCATATTCCTTCTTGTTAGCTACTCTGGTTGATTCTCTGATCGATTCTTATGTGTTAGTCTGTGGACTAAATCGATGCTTAAGGTTTGTTGAACTTGACATGAACCGAACACTTAGTTTGGTTAGGGTTTCTCTCATCATGTAGGGTTTGACTCTTCCTATTCTCTGTCGACCTCATACTACACACACCTCTCACGCTGGTCGAAATTTGTTTTGTCCGTATCGCTGGTCAAAATTGTTTATTATTGGTTGGTATGGCTAGTAGAAACCCTAATCTTAAGAAAAACCCCTACACCTGTAAAATATTTGGGTATTCAAGCTCCTCATCACGGTATCACGTTAGGGTTTCTCTATGCAGTTTCCTCACACTACATTTGTTGTTGCACACGATCCCATCACTTGGATTTCTTGTTGCACACTCCCCCATATCAGATTTATTCTTTCAAGAGAAAGAATCATTCTAGAGAGTGATAAATCCATTAGGACATATGGGAAGAATGGGATTGATATCACTGCTCCTCCTTTTTTTTATCTTCACCATGACAAATGAGATTGATATCACTTCTCAGAGTTGATTTTTTATGACAACATAATCTCTACTCATACCATTTGCATTTACATCTCATCGTAGTTGTTTTAAACAAATTATAGAGGTGAGACAAATTATAGTGTCTTCCCTATAGTATTGTGCTTTCATTTTTCAAGCAACTTTGCCACAGGTGTTATTTTTTTATCCATCTTCCTATTGTATTGTTAATCTACTAGAAGAAGATGCATTATCTAATTACCATCATCATCGTAGTGCTATAGAGAGTGGTAAACAAAGATAAAAATCACTTTGATCTTCAATGACCTTTGGAATGGCATTTGTGAAGCAGCAAAAGTCACTAAAGAAGAAGTCGAATCATGCTTTGAATCCATTGTCTCAAAAGCAAAGTCGAAGAGTAGCAGATCACTCATTCCAACATCAAACAAGAAATGTGCCATATGGAAGGACAAAGACAACAATTATATGTTGTGATCTCTTCAATAGTAAGTGACGAAGTGAGTTTTTATATTGCTTCTATTAACAAATCTTATATGTCTTTAAAGAGATTGAATGACTTGTATGATACACACTTTGAACTAGAATTCATACAACTAATGATGAATCTCTTCAACCTAGATAGTTGAAGAATGATGACCCTACAACTTTAGCTTCAGAAATAAAAACCATAATACATGACATTGATGCCACTGGGGTGAATACAAATCTCCCTCTCACATCCTTCATTAAGTCCCTCTACGCTACATACTCTCACTACCTTGAATCTCTACAAGTGAGTGGTCAAATGAAATCCATCACATTTGACAAGTTGGTGGAGAAAGTTGTAGAACATGAGAAATCCTTTGGAAATAAGTCATCTCATTATATTGGCCAAACCATGTGCCTTGCTCAGAAAGAGAAGAGTAAATTGCATGATTCTTCTAGAGGAGAAAGCAACAAAAGAGGATGTGGAATAAAGACTTTTAGAGGCAGGGAGTAGACACAAACAAGGTGATAGATCCAATATTCATTGTACCCATTGCAAAAAGAATGGATCACGTGAAGAAGATGAGTGCAGATTTCCATGAGAGAAGATCACAGAAGACAAAAAAAACATAAAGAGGAAAAAGGTAAACCTTCAGAACCAATGAAAGGTAAACCACCTTAATCTTCTCATTATGTTGCTTCCCATTGCAATATAGAAGTAAATAAAGATTTATTTAACACTTAATATACTCCTTAGGGAAATGCACGCCTTCTTGACATAGGTGCAACCTCCCACGTGACATTCTGAAGAGACTTCTTCAAAGACATCAATAATTATGTAGATGGCATAGTGTATTTTGTCAATAAATTGAGTCTTAAAACTTTAGGAATGGGAACCATCATGATTATAATTCCTAGACTCCCTGATTTTGTTTTTCATGATGTACTCTATCTTCCTGAGCTGCAAAGGAAATTGTTGTCCCTTGTTCAAATCCAATAGAAAGGCCACTCTTTTAACACCATGTTTTCCCCCATGACTTTAATTATGCTAAGAATTCATATATTGTGATGTATGAAGCATATAATTATGTTTGTGATTAATGAAAACACACCAGACAAATGACTAGGAAGGAAACCTTGAGTACTAGCCATGATACCATGAGTGGGACTAGTTAGTTGGAAATGGGAAGTTTCAATGAGGAAAATGGTAATCTTTCTCAACAATCCAACCTACACCTGCATGAATTGAATACACAACCTACCCAATGTACCTAGAATATATGGAACCATAGAGCCTTTTTATGGTGATCAGGATTGGGTGGATGAGAAGTTATAATTGTTGACTAATTTGGTACTTGAGGGAATGAAAGTCCAACTGATACATCAGGGATTGTGTCTAACAAAATACATTAGGTATCCTGAGGATAAGGAGGAAGAAGGGGGGAAAAGGTGGAAAAACAACACAGAGCATGCAACAGATAGGAGACAAACAAATAGAGAGGGAGAGAACGAGAAAATGTGTGAGAGATAACACCAGTAGTTGGTGAAGTAGAAAAGAACCAAATATGCGTGAAGACTAGACTCACATAGGGGAACATAGAATTATTGGTATCAAGGTGAGTTGCAGACTCACAAACATATGGTTCAGTGAGCAGAGGAGCTCACACACATGACTTTGAATAGTAGATAAGAGTTGGGAAGATTTTCTGAAGAAAATAGAAAACTTTCCCGAAAATTTAATGGTCATCCTCGAGAAGAGGAGACCCATATCCATATTGGAGCATCAGAGAACCTTGACTTGGTACTTACTGGAAATAAATCGACACTGGTAAGGGAAGGTCACCAAGGGACTATGTAGCAGAGTGTTGAAGTTTTAGTATCTTCGGAAGATATCCTTATTGTAATTTACCAAGACAAAACCCTAAAGAATATTATTATATTATATTTGTTAAGACGTCCCTATTGTGCCTTTGTAAAATTCGGCCCTATTGTTCCTTGACAAGTAAAATGAAAAATAAAAGGATAAATTGGCAGGTCAACTCAGGCGTAATTTTAGGTTGGCCAAACTACTATTTATAAGGGAGGCTAGTGCCTCATTTGAACATACAACACACACCATATCTACAACTAAGAAGAGAGGTGTGCAAGCCTTAGAGGAAGACACTACTGCAAATAGGAGATGATGTGTGGAGGTTCTTGGTCTACTTCTCAATTATATCTTGGTTATGTGGTGTGCTACCCTTCCCTACTCAAGGGTTTGAGGAGGATATTTTGTTTTGTTAGTTCTTTATTGGAGAGAGGCATTGTTCCTGGTTGGTGAATCTCCATTGAGGAAGTTTGTTGGGTTTTTACCCCTAGAGGGTTTTCCCAGGGTAAATCTTGTGTGTGATATGAATGTTGTTCTTTCAGTGATCCTTTATATGCAGTTGTTGTGCTAATGGTTTAAAAGTAAAAGAACATTAATCTAATTAACTTCTTAAGATGAAAATTCAACATGGTATTAGAGTGGGCATGAAAGAAGGAATTTTCACATCACAGAAGAACTCACTAAAGAAGATAAGAGCATAGGAAGACTCTCCTAACCCTAGTGCACCTTTTCCTATGCATTAATTCTCATTTTGATGAAATTTTGTAAATTGAAACTATTGTTGCAGTTGTTGCAACAGTCTGCAACTGTATAAACACTAGTTGTGACACTTTCCCTATTTAAGAAGGCTGTTGGAGAAACTAAGCACACCTATGAAATCACCTAGGTAGGGCAAATCTATTCCTTGGACCAGAATTCAAAATTTTACAAGTTGAAAAATTAGGGTTTCCTCATAAACCCTAGGTCTAGTTGTAGTTGTTGCATATTTTGTGATAGGACTCATCCTTGGCTCAACAATCTCTTTGGTAAGGTCTAATATCCATATCTTGAAAAATTATTTATTATTTTAATTGTTCCATGGAGGATGACTACCAGTACCAAGCTTGAAAAAAATCTTGAAGGAGTAGATGACTTTCGATCATGGAAGTACATAGTAATGCTCATTCTAGAAGAGAATGACCTTATAAGTTTTGTTGAAAAATATATTGAAGAGCCATAGGGAGATAAGGCCAAAGCCAAATATAAGAAGGATATGATCAAAGTGAAGAGGATCAGTACTAACTCCATTAAGAACCACTTGATTCCTCATGTTTCATAATTAAAAACCCCAAATAAAATGATGGATTCCTGATCATGTATGTTTGAAGGAAAGAACATCAATCAGAAAATGACCTTGAGGACACAAATCAAGAATGCGAAGATGCAAAATTCAGAAACCATACAATCTTACTTCACAAGAGTGTCCCAGATTAAAGAACAACTTGAATCTATTGGAGACTTAGTTGAAGAAGTTGAGTTAATGATGACCACATTGAATGGTCTCCCAAATTCTTGGGAATCCTTCATCCAAGGAATCTGCTCTAGAAGGAATTTAACTAAGTTCAACAGATAATGGGAAGATTGTACTCAAGAAGAATCCATATTAGAGGAAAGAAATGAAAAGATATAAAGAAATGGAGATCAAGTGCTAACATCTCATGCAAGAAAAGGAAAGAACAAGAAAGAAGTTCACTCTCACAAGAAGTTTCAGAAGACTCATAAAGGACAAGATTCTCATAAAGATCTCTCAAGCTTCAGATGCTTCATTTTCCAGAAGATGGGACATATTGCAAGAAATTGTTCCCAAGCAAAAGACCATAATAGAAACATGAATTTTAAAAGACATCATTCTCATTTTGCAGAAGAAGATGAACCTGGTCAAAAAAGAACAAAAGAAGATGATTAAGATGAACTATATCTTCTGTGATATAGGAATTAGTTCTTCCTAAGCCCTTGATCCATATMAAGTGATATTAATAGAAGTATCTATTTTCTTCCGACATTAGACTTCAAGTAGTAAAAGAGATGGAGAATTTTTTCATGAGGGCCAAGTACAAATTGTGAAGAAGTATCATTACTCATCCAAGTATCATACAAATCAAGCAAGGAGTCTGACAATGTAGACTCCAGGTATGCACCCTTCATAATTAATTTAAGTTTTTTAATTTTAATAACATTAGAATTCATGCATTTTATCTTATCTTGTTGGATCATTATCCCTACCACAAGAATCCAACAAGGTCTCATTTATAGTCAACAAATAGTTTTTGTGCTCGGAAGTGGAATGTGTGCCTATGATTGGGTGAAAATAATGTAATATTGTCTATGGTGAAACAAGCACAATAAAATTCTAATAGCTAATGTCTCTGGTATGGGAGCTCATAACTGTCATCCATCAACTTCATGTATGGCTCACAGTGTCCTACAGTTTCCCAATGAGAAGAACTAGTCAGTGGACTCTGAGGCCACCTTGACAGGAAGTACAATTCATTTGAAGTTTGACTCATTTTTTCATATTAAGACTTGGTAACCAACACCAAGTATATCTTGAAACCGACTCTGAGGATATTGTAGACTTTGAGGAAGTCAAGGCTCAGAGGGAGTCAGTTTACTCATGCAGGACAGATGATACCAAAATCGAAGAAATAGTTCTAGTACTCTTGAATATAGTTAGTTAAATCAACTATAGAAAAACCATCACCCATTAAAAGAAGTTGATTCATTATGATGTTCAGAGGGAGAAAATGAATTTGTTTCTATGATAGAGTAGAGGAGCTACTCTTAGATTTCAGTAGCTATAGTAAGAATGAACCAGTCATTCTCATTTTCAGAGAGAGTAGTTGCAAGTGTAGAGTCCCAATTCCACAAGGAGCAGTTGTAAAGAGAGTAGAAAACATACTCTCAGGCAGTGAGACAGATAGTGCTTTGTGAAAATCACATAGAGGCAGCACGTGATTGGACAGATTGAGTTGCAGCTGATCAAGTGTACTAGTTTTGTACAATTTGATGAGAAAATTTGGTTCATTAATATATTTGAAAAAAACGATTACAGATATATGTTTTACGGTGAACACATTGAGTCAGTACATGATTGAGCCTAGATGTGCTCACATGATTGCGGTAAAACATGTGATAAGGTACCTGAAAGGTAAAATTGATTATGGACTCATATATGTCTTGGATCACGAGATAAGACTGCAAGGGCTACATAGATTCATATTGAATAGGTGTTGTGGTGGGAAATCCCCCTATGGACTAGAATTTAGGGTTATATTATGCATGCAGATAAGACCGAAAGAATCCTACTTTCTATTGTCGTCCTAGACCTAATCCCCATTTATTTTAAGCAAATACATAGTTAAACGAACATACCTTGTTCCGGACGTTCGATATCAATCCTTCTTCACGCTTGATCGCTTGTTAGCAGATATCCTCCCAAGACTGACCTGCATACAAAACAAGCAACAAACTCTACTTGCATTTCTTCTACAGATTAATGGGTTAGAGATTCAAACATATATTCACTAAACTATGAAGAACTCATATAGTGGGACGGTAAAAGCATTTCTTTATTATTAAATTTAATGAATCAACTTACAATGTCGAGACCGACCACCGCTCTGTGAACCTAATCCTGGACTCCTCTTCAAATGTCCTCCAACTTCTTTGCTCTGTATCTCTCTTTGCACAAGGATGGATAAAGGGTTGGGACAATGGGAATGTGCAATTGGGTAGAGTTTCTTTACTATTATTCTCCTCCTCCAAATAGGACCACTAACCCTTCTTTTATAGGCTAGAAGAAGCTAGGTATTTGGACTAACCCTCGGCCATGCATGGCCGGAAGATTCAGTTAACTCACCCAAAGTTGTGTGTTCCGTCGGCAACTTTCCTTTTTTTGTGCTTTTGTAGGTACACGCGGGTTGTTTTAGGTTAGCTAGCATGTACACACGTGCAACAATGGAGTAGGGTGCATGGGCCCTTATAAAAGAGGTTTTTTAAAGAGTTGTTCAGTAGTGCTTTGGTAAAGAAGGGATCTGAGATGGCCTGATGCCAGGTAAGCATGTATGGTGCAAATTAGGGTTATAAAATATGCCCCCTAATGTGTGAGGTTAGAAGAGCATCTAATGGCCGAAACACATTACCAATCTTTACTGATGTGCCAAACTAGTGAGCCCATTGACCAGAAACCAAGAGGTGCCATCTGCAAAATAACAAATGTCTCACCGAGGCGGGCATGCCCATGCTCAGGATAGAATAGAATCATGGCTACCAATCAAATACACTGTATATCCATGTCAAATAACTATATAAAGTGTAGCCGCGAACAATACACAGTGGAGCTACATCTCAAAATAAAAAAGATATACATATAGAGTATCCATCTTCTAGAAGATGATACGGCCTGATGGCTAGAGATGAGGTCTTCAGAGCTCGAGAAACAACTTCAAAATATTCAAAACTTGGGTAGGAGTGTAATATGAGTGTACGAATTCACTACCCAGAGGTCTTCGATGTCTCGTCAGTCATGGACTAGAGAATCTTGATGATCAGACTGAAGGCTTCAATGATTTCGAACAAAGACTTGATAGGACGTTTAGGATGGTCGGGTATGAGGGCAAGAGACAAATTGCAGAGGGGCCGACTCATGCTTGGTAGAAACTTCCCTTGGACAACAGCATGACAAATGATGAGACTTAGGAAGCATGGCATTAATCATAAGTTTACGAAGCAGGAGGCAACACAAACTTTCCATATGTTTGGAAGAATAACCAAACGGAGGAGGACACAACTCTATGTAGCGAGAACAGCTTCCTAAGGCCATATTACATCCCATAGTTTGATGAAAAAATAGATAGATGTTCTTTATCCAAGGGCGACTCATTATGCTGGCAATAAAAAAATACTTTTCCCTTTCTCTTTTTGGGGTATATTTGATTTTTTTTGTCTTTTTCAATGATTTTTGGAAAAAAGAATGAAGGAATGTTACGTTACAATGGAGGAACGAGTGTTACAAACATACAAGTTCAAGGCGCAAGGACAAGACTGATGTTCAGAATAATGATACTCGGGAAAAATCCTCCGGGGGCCAAGGGTGTTAAGGTATAGAAGAAAAGTGCTACAAGGCTGGCGTATAAGGTATGAAAACGCGGTTAACAAAACACACAATGGTAATGTCCTTCGATGTAAGTTTAACAAGCCTAGAGAAGGTAAGCTCGGTGGTTTTTCATATTTAAAGAGTCTGAAAAAATGTAAAAGGAGACTCCATTGGGGTACCTTTTTCGAAGATAGTCTAGTTGGTTCGAAAAAGGGGTAAACTAGCACTGACAAGATGTCCATTCAAAACCATTTTAATGAGTGTGAGAAAGACAAGATCACTCGGCCATTTTTTCATTTTTAAGGAGTCTGAAAAAAGCTTAACTATGGACTCCGTCAGGAATGTTCTTCTGGACCAGTTTAATGAGTGTGAAAGAATAAGGTCACTTGACGATCTTTTCAATTTTAGGGAGTCTGAAAAGAGCTTAACTATGGACTCCATGGGGGTTCCTTTTTCGTAAATTTAGTCCCTTAGGCCCAAAAAAGGTGTAAAATGATACCTGAGAGTACTCTTCTAGAGAACTGAAGTTCCATAGAGTATACCTTTGTTTGTACAGTTGACCGTCCAGACCGAAAAAGGGGTAAACTACCATCGGACAGATGTGACTTCAAATTTCAGTTTAACGAGCGTGAAAGGCCACTAGATCGCTCAACAATCTTTTCATGTTTAGAGGGTCTGAAAAGGGCTTAAAAGAAGACTCGTTATATCTTTTGGGAGTCCTGAGGGTGAGGTCAAGATCGAAAAGGAATCATGCAAATGAGGCTCAAACTCGTAATCAGGAAAAACTACAAGGACTCTCGAGCCTACAGTGATTAGAGACAGCATGGATACCATAATGCAACCAGGATCTACCTAGGGCATCCATGTTCCAGTAAGCTCTACCACCAAGTCGCGACACTTCTAAAGTAGCTATGATGGTTCCGTTTCACAACCTGATGGGATCGATTCTATGGCAAAGGAAAAGGACAACGAGATACAAAAGTCAGGGTAGAAACCTAACCTACATGCTCAAGTTGATCCTCGGAAAAAAAAAAAAATCACGGACCATCAAAAATTACCCAAAACTCCAAAAAACTATCCTGAAACGCGATCAAATCCCTCCCATGCAACTCCTGAATCATGCTAAATGGTTTTTGGTTTAAATAAAATGATAAGGGAGGCCAAAAATGTGACAAAAAGAGGCCAAAAAGTCTATAAATAGAAGCTGGCAGCTCATTATCACTATTGTTGATTTGGAAATTGACTCTAGAGCCAAAAGACCCCCTTTGTCAAAAGCGGTGATTCCGGGAGCTACAGTGGACGAAACGAACTTCTGGCTGGACCAAGTAAGTACAAACTCTCTTATCTTTCATTTTAAGTCTTTATTTTTGCTTTAGGTTTTATTTTTTGGGGGGGCGTCGACCTTCAAAAGGTCGACACTAGGTCCATGCGGGCTGTCTCAAAACAAACCACGTGTACATTCGAGCAGAGTAAACTCTGCAAGCATGTACACGCGACTGTCACTATTATAGCCAGTGTGGACCCCCTTATTGAATGAAAAAGGCTTAAAAATCAAGGGTTAACTCTCCTGAACCTTGGTGTTTTGTAGGATGTATGTCCACTGGAGAGAAAGAGAGCATGAAGAGGTGAGTGAGTTGGTCGGGCAAGACCCCAATGTTGTGGCTGCTTTGATGCAATGTGGGTTACTCAAGTTTTTCTTATGTTCTTTTATGCGGGCACAACCTAGGCTGCTGAATGCCCTGGTTGACTATTGGCATCTAGATGCAGAGGCGTTCATGTTAGAGGGACAGTCACTGGTGCCCACGACCAAGGACATCTATTTTTTGACTAGCCTCTCTCGGAGAGGGGAACCAGTCAACTTTCGGACTTTTCCTTTGGGGCCGCATAACATAGCGGAATTGATAGGTCTTTACTGTGTGGATGATACAGACTGCTCGATCTCCTAGGTGCCCATAAGCAAGATTACTGACTTATCGCTACAGGCAATAGTGTTTCTTATTGGGCGAATCACTGGTTATGTGGCTCTACATCAGGTGTCCCGTGCACAGATGAACTATGTAGTCCAGTGCTTAAATGCACAAATATTTGATTGGAGTACCACATTGCTTGAGTGTATGAAGAGGCAGTTGATAGATTGTCACTTGCAGACATAGAGGAACTTTGGGTTCGGGACCGTTCTATGCTCATTTTTCTTTGAGAGAGTTCCGAGCTTTAGTCCTCGAGTAGTGGTACAAGGACATCAGACCTCTCTTCTTGCTATGTGTATATGGGAAATATTGCTACAACGATAGGGTGGTGGAAGGACTAATGAGTCCTTCAATGATGATTTCTTTGCCTAGTTGTCGCAATAGATCCTAGTTATCGAGGATTACCCATATGTAGGGATTGATTTTTCGAGGGATTCTGAGATACCTGTACCTCCTGGTGAGGAGCGAGGAGAGATGGGTAAGTCTCCATTTTTATTTTTTTTTGTTGAACATATGTAATTTTTATGTTGTTTTTGTTATATATATCATTTTTTTATATACCAGAGTATTTGACGGATATGTGCTCGTTGTGTGCAGATGTGGGACCAGTGCAACCTGCTGACTATGCAAGGAATAGGCGTCGTCCTTGGCCATGGGCCACACTTGTCACCGCAGGGGGACAAACAGTCACAGGAGATCTTCCAGCCAGGGAGGATGAGAGGGTATTGAGACGAGTCGAGAGAAACTTTACTGCGCTCACTCGCATGGTCCCTATGGTAGAGATTGAGGACCTACCACCATCTATGCAGCCTCAAGTAGTGGGGGCACCACGGACGTGGGTCCAGTTGTTTTGGCGTTTAGCCAATGTTGTAGATCAGTATAACAGGGCCCACAGGCTCTGACCTTAGTTATACATTTCATGTGCCATGAGCACTACTTGTATATATTTTTTGAGGGCATAAGCCCCATGACTCGTTATTGGTCATATTTTTGAGGCACTTGCATCCATCTGTGTACTCTAGTTACTTAATGATATTATATATGGATTTTTATGTCTTTTGTGTCTTATGGATCATGTGTGAAAAAAATGTATTTACATATTTATGTGAATGTTCTTTCATATGTGTGCAAAATTCCAATCTAAAATTTGATTAGCTAGAGTATCTGTAACTTGGTTTAATCTCCTAGGAACATGAAAATATGTAATATAATCAAAGTTTCGTTCTAAGAGACATACCCTAAGGAATCGTTGGTGTAAAGTCGGATCATGAACCTGGTATACTCTATTTAACTGAGACACAACCAATTGAGCATTGAGATAGACCCAGAGATGAGAGATACCAAATGAAAAAGCATCACGAAGCAACCCAATAACTGCACTATACTTGGCAACATTGTGTGTGGTGTCACCTAAGCATATACCTCCCAAAGATAAAAACTGGCCTTGAGGTGTAAAGAATATCCAAGCTGTGGAGGCAAGCCTCTGAGTGTGCCAGCTAGCACTGTCTGCATACCCAATGAACACCTCGGAATCACTTGGCATCTACCAGAGTGATGAAAGATAACATCAAGGACACGTCCATAACACTAAAAGAAACTAGAAAGTAATAGTACAAAGACTATATATATGTTACAAAACGTTACCCATGGTGACCTGCCTATGAGTAATACTTCTTGACGTAGAGCCCATTTCTAGGTTCCACCAAAGCATTCCCTTCAAATTCAACCAGATGATAAGCACCCTTTTTTAAAACTTCTTTTATGATGAAAGGTCCGAACCACATGGGTTTGAATTTTCCTACCCCCAGGGGGTCCTTATCTTGGTCATAGACTAGGACAAGGTCACCTTCAGAGAAAATCTGAGGACGAACAGACCTATCATACTGACACTTGACCTTATGTTTATGAGCCTCATTGGCCAAGGCCGCATAATGATGCTGCTCATTGAGTTGCTCAAGGTATACTAACCATTCTTCAAGTGGAGAAGTGTCTGACAATAATTGTACTGCCAACTTTAGAGACAGGATTTGACATTCGCTAGGAAAGACTACCTCCAGCTCGTGAACAAGTTGTAAAGGTGAGAAATTGGTTGCAGTCTTAACAGATGTTCGGTAAGCCCATAATTCCGAGTATAACATCAAATGCCAATTTGACTTGGCTGAGTTGATCGTTCACTGTAGAATGGTCTTAAGAGTTTTGTTCACAGCTTCCACCTGACCATTTTCTTGGGGGTAGTAGGGTGATGAATGTTCCTGCCGCAACCCAAGTTTTGACGTTAACTTGGCCATCATCTGGTTTTGAAAGTGATTTCCATGGTTAGTGACAATCTCCCTTGGGACGCCGAACCTTGCTATTATCTGGTTGAATAAAAAGAGAGTTGTAGTCTCTCCATCATCTTTAAACGTTGGCATAGATTCAACCCACTTTGTGAAGTAGTCTACAGCTACGATGATATAGTGGTGCACCCTTGTTAAAGGAGGGTTTCATGTAGTGTAATCAATCCCCCACTTGGTGAAGGGACCAACTGTGATGACAGGAAACATACGAGCGAAATGTGCCCTCATCTTCTGAGAGAAGATTTGGCACGGGTGGCACTTCTTGACCAATTCGATACAATCTTTGATAAGTGTTATCCAGAAGTAAAATTCTCGTAGTATCTTTTGGATTGTTTCCAACCCAGACAAATTACCACCACAGGCTCCGGTATGGCAATTGTTAAGAACGATAATGGCTTCTTCACGAGTGAGACATCGGCGCAGGATGCAATCTACACCTCTTCGATACAGTGTATCATTGAGTATGAGATAATTCTTAGCCTGATGGCATATGTGTCGATGCTCATCATGAGAAGCAGAGGTGGGTCACTTCAAAGTTTGGAGATAGATAAGTATATCTCCGTACCAGATATCTGAAGAGGTGATCAAAAACATATCTCCTCTAATAGGCAACTCTTTGAGCACAAGATCACCTGACTCAACTGGAAGTTCCAAAATAAGTTTTGTGAAGACCAGGGACTTTTTGGATTTCCATGAAATGAAATCTAAGTCAAAATCATGGAGGATGACTATCCATCTACTGATCTTGCCGCCTATTACATCTTCGTGTCAACATGTCCTGAAATGGATTCACGACAGCAATGACGGTGGTCTTGTGAAACAGAACATAGTGATGGAACCGTTGAACAGCATGGACTGCTGC
>JASDQU011310084.1:25256-44651 GCA_032191745.1 Picea mariana
AGTGGGTCTGGCACATGGACTTAAGTGAAGATTACCCATGATATCAACATCTAGCACTATCCTTCAATGCATGCAAAAAAATATTTCATAATGTTGCCATTGCAACCAAAATCAAGGGTATAGGAAAGAGTGGTTGAGGAAGACCCCTGCTGCATTATTTGAACAATGGAGGATATTATTCCATCTATGATTAATCAAACCCCATATCATTGTGTTTTGCCTCCATCCAGTAATGCAGATTTATTTTGGCTGGAGGTAGGGGACACATCGCCCCACTCTTTTGCCACTTATGAAGCCATGGACAGTTCTATTAGAACTGTGCTGAATATATGGCAACTATTCATTGCAATTTTCTGGGTGTTCATGGCTGTACATCCTCCAGTTGCTTTACAGTCCTAGCTACTTTTCAATTAGTCTATCTGTTTGTGGATGGATGGCTGTGCTTTTCTTCAGCTTGGTGTCCATGCAAGGACACACAACATCACAATAGTTATTAAGGAACCTACTAGCCTTGTCTGATACAAACATGTGGCCAGTTTGAAATCTACCCAAGCATGCTTGAAAATCAAGTTAGTTGCTTGCTTTGTATCAAGTGATTGTACATTGTCAAGCTAGGAGTTTTAAAAATAAGTACAAAGCACATTAGGCAAAGGGGACAATTAGTATAAACTTAACTGATGGTGAATAATGGTGACTATAGGATTGAATGATCTTGTCACACTTAACACAATATGTATATAAATGCTAAACCTTGTAATAGGATCATTCATATCATCAATATGTTGTTTTTTCTTATTTTTTCCTGTTTGCATCCTCTGTTTCTCGATCCAAGAGTTATGATATTGTGATAATCATTCATCATATTTTGACTTCATTTCACTGTCATTCTTTTGATTATCTATGTTAAAAATTGAATGAAGTAAATATACTATCACAAAAATTTTAAGTTTTAATACTTTGATTTCCTTGCTTTTGAATCTTGATTCTTGTTGGGGACCTTTTTATTTGTAGTACATCATTATCTGAGTACATTAAAACTCGTTCTTAGGTATAGAAGAGATGGATTTCTCTAGAACGACAATTAAATGGGAAATTGCTGGAAAGAATGCATTCAATCTCTCTGAAGGTTGTAGACTGTGTCAATCAATTGGCAGATGTAGGTCCTTCGGGTTTGGAACTTGATTGCAAATCGGCTTCCCAACATATGGCTTTCTCAGTTCTTGGTGCTACTCTTTTTGGGGATGGGTTCTTGGTCTGGCCTGCTGCTAGAGAGTTTGAAGAACATCTCATGATGATTGCAAAGGAAGCATGCTTCTGGGCAATCTACAGTGTTTTACCATTATGTAATAAAGGCTTTCAAAGGCATAAAATAGTATATCAAATATTTAATATTACAATATGAAAGTAGATAAAGAATCAAGTGTGTATTGGTTGCCCTGGTCAAGTTTCAATTAGAAACTTCATTGCAGATCTGAATGGAAATATCAGAGGACTTTGTTTACATATGTTGGACAACTATGCTCCTCGATTCTTTCAGGGTTTGTATTGCAAGGATTAATACATCATGATAAGAACATTGGCATGCTTCAATATCACATTCTAGCATAGCTATCCAGTATAGGGGTGGACAATACAAAATCTAAGAGTGGGTACAAATTGGACTCTCACAGATAGACTCTTAGATGTAGTACATGTACATTGCCTGGTTATCATTGTTGGTTCTTATGAATAATAATGATGTTGACTAGGACTCTAATTTTTTAATATCTTATCTTGTATTCATAGTTGAGATTCACAAGAGAGAAAGAGAGAGGATCAAATGGAACCAAACAGAAAACCCTAATTCTTCTATGAAAAGAATACCAAACAGCACTAGGGCAGTGCAAGGCTGGAAGAGAGATGAGCCAAAAAAGAGTGAAACCCACTAGGGAAATGCAAGGCTGGAAGAGAGATTAGCCAAAAAAGAGTGAAATCTTGGTGAGGGAAAAATAATCCAAGAGCAAGTGTGCTAGAGAGAGAATGATCGAAGAACAAGATAACACTACACTTTATGGTTCCCTTAGGAAAATTACTTTATTATAGACCAATATATCACTTGAATGAATAAATTACAAATGAGAGTGGGTGTATAAATACCCAACTTAAGAGGTAGGGTGTTTTCACCAAGATGGTTTATGAGCCTATGTGCACAAGGTTGGCCTAAGCCAAATCTAAACATAATACATGATACAATATAGGGTTGCTCATGGTCGAAAGTGAAACTTACACCATTTTCAACACCCCCCCTTAAGTTGAACAGGGTGCCACAGAAGAAAGTAATGAATATGTATGAGAGTGGGTGTATAATACCCAACTCAATGTAAGGTTTGTTATGGATGGAGTACAAATGAAAGTGGAAGTATAGATACCCAACTCAATATAAGGTTGGTTGTGGCTAGAGTACAAACGAGAGTGGATGTATAGATACCCAACTCAATATAAGGTTGGCCATGCTGAAATACAAATGGGAGTGGGTGTATAAATACCCAACTCAATATAAAGTTGGACTTGGCCGAAAAATGAAGATTACACACCTATTTTCAACATCCCCCCTTAATTTGAATAGGGGGCCATAGAGAGAATATGTTACATCACAAGATTCACATCCCTCCTATAACAACCCAACCACCTAGTGAGAATAATTTTATACACCTGTTTGGGGTGCCTTGTTGAGGTTTATTCTGTGGTTAGTTCAGAACAAAAGTGCATTAATTACATGATTTTGGTTCTATCCTATGTTTCTTAGTGGAGAAGACAATGACTGAGTTAGCCCCTATTGGTGCATGCTTTTGATGACATTTTTTCTCATGTGCTATGATTTGAGGACTGTTTGGGAGCCTCTTTCTGCATGATTGTCATATTTGTTCATGTTTTGAAGTTGAGTGACAGTTGGAGGTCTATTTTTTATATTGCACCAGCAGGAGACCAAATCGTTGTAAGAAAACTTTAGGCTTGTTCTGTGTAGACATCATTTTCATCCTTGTTCCAACATTCCATATGAGCCACAACCATCATTAAACGGGGTATTGATATGTGTATATTAGATATAAACATTAAATACCACAGGGTTATTGCAATTTAATGTCATCATGCTTTACTACACTAAAGACTACTAATCTTATTTTAGACTTAGTTTACAACAAGAAGTTGATTGTTCAGGGGCAAGGTTAGAGCGTGGCTGAAAGTTCTGAAATTTATCAAGGCATGGATCAAATGTTTCAAGGAAGTGATTTGGCATATCCCCTTGACATGGTCAAAGGGTCGGTATTTTATGCCTTTTGCACAACAAATCCATAATTTGAGGTAGCAGGTTAGCATTTTTCGAGGAGAAACCACAGGGGTATTGCTCTCTTTGCTCTGGGTACTGTTGTTGAAGGATATGAATGCAATCATAGTCTAACTTAATAAAGAGGGAAAGCCAACACGCGCTAGCTTTCCCCCACAGTGGAATGATGTTGTTTGAGATGCACTTGTGCTTGTGCAAGAGCGAAAGCTAGCATGCGCTAGATTTCCCCCACGGTGGGATGATGTTTTCCGAGATGAGCTCGTGCTTGTGCAAGAGGGAAAGCTAGCACGCGCTAGCTTTCCTCCATGGTTGGATGATGTTGTTCGAGATGAGCTCGTGATTGCGTAAGAGGGAAAGCTAGCACGCATTAGCTTTCCCCCATGGTGGGATGATGTTGTCCGAGATGAGCTCGTGGTTGTGCAAGAGGCAAAGCTAGCACGAGCCAACTTTCCCCCATGGTGGGATGATGTTTTTCAATATGAGCTCGTGCTTGTCCAAGAGGGAAAGCTAGCACACACCAGATTTCACCCACGTTGGTATGATGTTGTTCGAGATGAGCTCGTGCTTGTACAAGAGGGAAAGCTAGTATGCCCTCGGTGGGATGATGTTGTCCGAGATGAGCTTGTGCTTGTGCAAGAGGAAAAGCTAGCACACACTAGCTTTCCCCCACAATGGGATGATGTTGTCCAATATGCACTCGTGCTTGTGCAAGAGGGAAAACTAGCATGCTTTCCCCCACGGTGCGATGATGTTATCTGAGATGAGCTTGTGCTTGTGCAAGAGGGAAAGCTAGCACGCGCTAGATTTTTCCATTGTGGGATGATGTTGTCTTTGATGAGCTTGTGCTTGTCCAAGAGGGAAAGCTAGCATGCGCTTGTCCAAGAGGGAAAGCTAGCACACACTAGCTTTCCCCAATGATGTGATGATGTTGTCCGAGATGAGCTTGTGCTTGTGCAAAAGGGAAAGCTAACACACGCTAGCTTTCCCCTATGGTGGGATGATGTTGTCAGAGATGAGCTCGTGCTTGTGCAAGAGGGAAAGCTAACACACACTAGCTTTCCCCCACAATGGAATGATGTTGTCTAAGATTAGCTTGTGCTTGTGCAAGAGGTAGATTTACCCCACGGTGGGATGTGTTGTCGAGATGAGCTCATGCTTGTGTATGAGGGAAAGCTAACACCCCCAGGGTGGGATGATGTTGTCTGAGATGAGCTCATGCTTTTGCAAGAGGGACAAATAGCACAAGCTAGCTTTTCCCCACGGTGGGATGTTGTCGGAGACACACTCGTGTTTGTGCAAGAGGGAAAGCTAGCACGTGCTAGCTTTCCCCCACGGTGGGATGATGTTGTCTGAGATGAGCTCGTGCTTGTGCAAAAGGGAAAACTAGCATGCGCTAGCTTTTCCCCATGATGGGATGATGTTGTCCGAGATGAGCTCGTGCTTGTGCAAGAGGGAAAGCTAGCACACACTCGCTTTTCCCCATGGTGGGATGATGTTGTCCGAGATGAGCTCGTGCTTGTGCAAGAGGGAAAGCTAGCATGAGCCAACTATCCCCCACGGTGGGATGATGTTGTTCAAGATAAGCTCGTGCTTGTGCAAGAGGGAAAGCTATCACACACTAGTTTTCGCCCACTTTGGTATGATTTTGTTCGAGATGAGCTCGTGCTTGTGCAAGAGGGAAAGCTAGTATGCCCATGGTGGGATAATGTTGTCCGAGATGAGGTCGCGCTTTTGCAAGAGGGAAAGCTAGCATGCACTAGCTTTCCCCCACAGTGGGATGATGTTGCCCGAGATGCAGTCGTGCTTGTGCAAGAGGGAGAACTAGCATTTTTTCCCCCACGGTGCGATAATGTTGTCTGAGATGAGCTTGTGCTTGTGTAAGAGGGAAAGCTAGCACATGCTAGCTTTCACCCACATTGGGACGATGTTGTCCGAGATGAGATCGTGCTTGTGCAAGAGAGAAATGTAGCATTCCCACGGTGGGATGATGTTGTTTGAGATGACCTCGTGCTTGTGGAAGAGGGAAAGCAAGCACTAGCTAGCTTTCCCCCATGATGGGATGATGTTGTCCGAGATGAACTCATGCTTGTGCAAGAGGGAAAGCTAGAAAGCGCTAGCTTTCCCCCATGGTGGGATGATGTTGTCCTAGATGAGCTTGTGCTTCTGCAAGATGGAAAGCTAGCATGCACTAGCTTTTTCATAGGGTGGGATGATGTCGTCCGAGATGAGCTCGAGCTTGTACAAGATGAAAAGCTAGCACGTGCTACCTTTTCCCCATGACGGGATGATGTTGTCTGAGATGAGGTCATGCTTGTGCAAGAAGCAAAGCTAGCACAAGAAAGATAGCTTTCCCCCATGGTGGGATGTTGTTGTCCGAGATGAGGTCGTGCTTGTGGAAGAGGGAAATCTAGCACGCGCTAACTTTCCCTACAATGAAATGATGTTGTCCGAGATGAGCTCGTGCTTGTGCAAGAGGAAAAACTAGCACACGTTTTCTTACCCCCACGATGGGACGATGTTGTCCTAGATGAGCTCGTGCTTTTGCAAGAGGCATGTGCTAGCTTTTCCCCATTGTAGGATGATGTTTTCCGAGACTTGCTCGTGCTTGTGCAAGAGGGGAAGCTAGCACGCTAGCTTTCCCCCATAATGGGATGTGGTTGTCCGTGATGAGCTTTTGCTTGTGCAAAAGAGAAAGCTAGGATGCGCTAGATTTCCTGTATGGTGGGATGATGTTTGAGATGAGATTGTGCTTATGCAAGAGAGAAACCTAGCACATGCTAGCTTTCACCCACGGTGGGATGATGTTGTCTGAGATGATCTCGTGCTTGTGCAAGAGGGAAATCCAACACGTGCTATCTTTCCCCATGATGGGATGATCTTGTTCGATATGAGTTCATGCTTGTGCAAGAGGGAAAGCTAACATGCACTATCTTTCCCCCACGATGGGATGATGTTGTCTGAGATGATCTCGTGCTTGTGCAAGAGAGAAAGGTAGAACACGCTAGCTTTCCCCCACGGTGGGATGATGTTGTCTGAGATGAGCTGTTGCTTGTGCAAGAGGGAAAGCTAGCATGAGCTAGCTTTCCCCCACAATGGGATGATGTTTTTCACGATGAATTCGTGTTTGTGTGAGAAGGAAATGCTAGGTTTCACCCACGGTGGGACGATGTTGTCCAAAATGAACTCGTGCTTGTGCAAAAGGTAAAGCTAGCATGAGCTAGATTTTCCCCACGGTGGGATGATGTTGTCTGAGATGAGCTCGTGCTTATGCAAGAGGGAAATCTAGGACGAGGTAGATTTCCCCCACGGTGGGATGATATTGTCCGAAATGAGCTCGTGCTTGTTCAAGAAGGAAACAAGCAGCTTTCCCCCACGGTGGGATGATGTTGTCCAAGATGAGCTCGTGCTTGTGAAAAAGGAAAAACTAGCACGCGCTAGCTTTTCCCCATGATGGGATGATGTTGTCCGAGATGAGCTCGTGCTTGTGCAAGAAGGAAAGCTAGCACACACTCGCTTTCCCCCATGGTGGGATGATGTTGTCCGAGATGAGCTCATGCTTGTGCAAGAGGGAAAGCTAGCATGAGCCAACTATCCCCCACAGTGGGATGATGTTCAAGATGAGTTCGTGCTTGTGCAAGAGGGAAAGCTAGCACACACTAGTTTTCACCCACTCTGGTATGATTTTGTTTGAGATGAGCTCGTGCTTGTGCAAGAGGGAAAGCTAGTATGCCCACGATGGGATGATGTTGTCCGAGATGAGCTCCTGCTTTTGCAAGAGGGAAATCTAGCATGCACTAGCTTTCCTCCACAGTGGGATGATGTTGCTCGAGATGCAGTCGTTCTTGTGCAAGAGGGAAAACTAGCATTTTTTCCCCCACGGTGTGATAATGCTGTCTGAGATGAGCTTGTGCTTGTGTAAGAGGGAAAGCTAGCACATGCTAGCTTTCACCCACATTGGGACGATGTTGTCCGAGATGAGCTCATGCTTGTGCAAGAGGGAAATGTAGCATTCCCACAGTGCGATGATGTTGTCTGAGATGACCTCGTGCTTATGGAAGACTTAAAGCTAGCACAAGCTAGCTTTCCCCCACGATGGGATGATGTTGTCCGAGATGAACTCGTGCTTGTGCAAGAGGGAAATCTAGCAAGCGCTAGCTTTCCCCCATGGTGGGATGATGTTGTCCTAGATGAGCTTGTGCTTCTGCAAGATGGAAATCTAGCATGCACTAGCGTCTTCCTAGGGTGGGATGATGTCGTCCGAGATGAGCTCGAGCTTGTGCAAGATGGAAAGCTAGCACATGCTACCTTTCCCCCACGATGGGATGATGTTGTCCGAGATGAGGTCATGCTTGTGAAAGAGGGAAAGCTAGCTTTCCCCCATGGTGGGATGATGTTGTCTAAGATGAGGTCGTGCTTGTGGAAGAGGGAAATCTAGCACGTGCTAACTTTCCCTACAATGTAATGATGTTGTCCGAGATGATCTCGTTCTTGTGCAAGAGGAAAAACTAGCAGACGTTTTCTAACCCCCACGATGGGATGATGTTGTCCCAGATGAGCTCGTGCTTTTGCAAGAGGCATGTGCTAGCTTTTCCCCATTGTAGGATGATGTAGTCCGAGACTTGCTCGTGCTTGTGCAAGAGGGAAAGCTAGCACGCTAGCTTTCCCCCACAATGGGATGTGGTTGTCTGTGATGAGCTTGTGCTTGTGCAAAAGGGAAAGCTAGGATGTGCTAGATTTTCCGTATGGTGGGATGATGTTTGAGATGAGCTCGTGCTTATGCAAGAGGGAAAGCTAGCACGTGCTAGCTTTCGCCCATGGTGGGATGATGTTGTCGGAGATGATCTCATGCTTGTGCAAGAGGGAAAACCAACACGTGCTACCTTTCCCCAATGATGGGATGATCTTGTTCGATATGAGCTCATGCTTGTGCAAGAGGGAAAGCTAACATGCACTATCTTTCCCCCACGATGGGATGATGTTGTCCAAGATGATCTCGTGCTTGTGCAAGAGGGAAAGGTAGAACATGCTAGCTTTCCCCCACGGTGGGATGATGTTGTCCAAGATGAGATGTTGCTTGTGCAAGAGGGAAAGGTAGCACGAGCTAGTTTTCCCCCACAATGGGATCATGTTGTTCACGATGAACTCGTGCTTGTGTGAGAAGGAAGTGCTAGGTTTCACCCACGGTGGGACGATGTTGTCCAAGATGAGCTCTTTCTTGTGCAAAAGGTAAAGCTAGCATGAGCTAGCTTTTCCCACGGTGGGATGATGTTGTCTGAGATGAGCTCATGCTTGTGAAAGAGGGAAAGCTAGGACGAGGTAGCTTTCCCCCACGGTGGGATGATGTTGTCCGATATGAGCTCGTGCTTGTTAAGGAAGAAAACTTAGCATGCACTATCTTTCCCCCATAGTGGGATGATGTTTTCCGAGATGAGATAGTCTTGTGTAAGAGGGAGAACTAGCACGCACAAGCATTCCCCCACAGTGGGATGTTGTTTGAGATGAGGTCGTGCTTGTGCAAGAGGGAAAGATAAGAATCTATTTTTTCCCCATGGTGCAATGATGTTTGAGATGAGCTCGTGTTTGTGCAAGAGGGAAAGCTAACATGCTCTATATTTTCCCCAGGGTGAGATAATGTCTGAGATGAGCTTGTGCTTGTGCAAGATGGAAAGCTTGCAAACGCTAGCTTTCTCCCACAGTGGGACGATGTTGTCTTAGATGAGCTCGTGCTTGTGTAAGAGGGAAAGCTAGCATGTGCTATCTTTCCCCCACGATGGGATGATGTTGTTCGAGATGAGCTCGTGCTTGTGCAAGAGGCAAAGCTAGCACACGTTATATTTCCCCCACAATGGGATGATTTTTTCCAAGATGAGCTCGTGCTTGTGTAAGAGGGAAAGCTAGCACGAGCTAGCTTTCACACACTATGGGATGATGTTGTATGAGATGAACTCATTCTTGTGCAAGAGGGAAAGCTAACATGAGCTAGCTTTCCCCATGGTGGGATGATGTTGTTCTTGTTCAAGAGGGAAATCTAGCATGCGCTAGCTTCCCCCCATGGTGGGATGTTGTCTGAGATGAGATCGTGCTTGTGCAAGAGGGAAAGCTAGCACAAACCAACTTTCCCCCACGGTGGGATGATTTTGTTCAAGATGAGCTCGTGCTTGTGCAAGAGGGAAAGCTAGCACACGCTAGATTTCACCCACTCTGGTATGATATTGTTCGAGATGAGCTCATGCTTATGCAAGAGGGCAAGCTAGTATGCCCACGGTGGGATGATGTTGTCCGAGATGAGCTCGTGCTTGTGCAAGAGGGAAAGCTAGCACGCGCTAGATTTCCCCCACAATGGGATGATGTTGCCCAAGATGCAATCGTGCTTGTGCAAGAGGGAAAACTAGCATGCTTTCCCCCATGGTGCGATGATGTTGTCTGATATGAGCTTGTTCTTGTGCAAGAGGGGAAAGCTAGCACATGCTAGCTTTTCCCATTGTGGGATGATGTTGTCTTAGATGAGCTTGTTCTTGTCCAAGAGGGAAAGCTAGCATGCACTTGTCCAAGAGGGAAAGCTAGCACACGCTAGCTTTCCCCAATGATGCGATGATGTTGTCAAGGATGAGCTCGTGCTTGTGCAAGAGGGAAAGCTAACACGCACTAGCTTTCCCCTATGGTGGGATGATGTTGTCATAGATGAGCTCGTGCTTGTGCAAGAGGGAAAGCTAACAGACGCTAGCGTTCCCCCACAATGGAATGATTTTTTCCGATATTAGCTCGTACTAGTGAAAGAGGTAGCTTTACCTCACAATGGGATGATGTTGTCGACATGAACTCGTGCTTTCGTAAGAGGGAAAGCTACCACCCCCAGGGTGGGATGATGTTGTCTAAGATGAGCTCATGATTTTGCAAGAGGGAAAACTAGCACGAGCTAGCTTTCCACCATGGTGGGATGTTGTCGGAGACGTGCTCGTGTTTGTGCAAGAGGGAAAGTTAGCACACGCTATCTTTCCCCCACGGTGGGATGATGTTGTCTGAGATGATCTCGTGCTTGTGCAAAAGGGAAAACTAGCACGCGCTCGATTTTCCCCATGATGGGATAATGTTGTCTGAGATGAGCTCGTGCTTGTGCAAGAGGGAAAGATAGCACATGCTCACTTTCCCCCATGGTGGGATGATGTTGTCCGATATGAGCTCGTTTTTGTGCAAGAGGGAAAGCTAGCACGAGCCAAATTTCCCCCACGGTGGGATGATGTTGTTAAAGATGAGCTCGTGCTTGTGCAAGAGGGAAATCTAGCACACGCTAGCTTTCACCCATGCTGGTATGATGTTGTTCGAGATGAGCTCGTGCTTGTGCAAGAGGGAAAGCTAGTATGCCCACGGTGGGATGATGTTGTCCGAGATGAGCATGTGCTTGTGCAAGAGGGAAAGCGAGCATGCACTAGCTTTCCCCCGTAGTGGGATGATGTTGCTCGAGATGCCCCCACGGTGCGATGATGTTGTTTGAGATGAGCTTGTGCTTGTCCAAGAGGGAAAGCTAGAATGCGCTTGTCCAAGAGGGAAATCTAGCACATGCTAGCTTTCCCCAATGATGCGATGATGTTGTCTGAGATGAGCTCGTGCTTGTGCAAGAGGGAAATCTTACACGCGTTAGCTTTCCCCTATGGTGGGATGATGTTGTCAGAGATGAGCTTGTGCTTGTGCAAGAGGGAAAGCTAGCACATGCTAGCTTTCCCCCACGATGGAACGATGTTTTCTGAGATTAGCTAGTGCTTGTGCAAGAGGTATCTTTACCCCACAGTGGGATGATGTAGTTTGATATGATCTCATGCTTATGTAAGAGGGAAAGCTAGCATGCACTAGCTTTACCCTAGGGTGGGATGATGTTGTCTGGATGAGCTCATGATTTTGCAAGAGGGACAACTATCACGAGCTAGATTTCCCCCACGGTGTGATGTTGTCGGAGATGAGCTCGTTTTTGTGCAAGAGGGAAAGCTAGCACGCACTAGCTTTCCCCCATGGTGGGATGATGTTGTTCGAGATGAGCTCGTGCTTGTGCAAAAGGGAAAACTAGCACGCGCTAGCTTTTCCCCATGATGGATGATGTTGTCTGAGATGAGCTCGTGCTTGTGCAAGAGGGAAAGCTAGCAGACGCTCGCTTTCCTCCACGGTGGGATGATAGTGTCTGAGATGAGCTCGTGTTTGTGCAAGAGAGAAAGATAGCATGCACTAGCTTTCACCCACAGTGGGATGATATTGGTCGACATGAGTTTGTGCTTGTGCAAGAGGGAAAGGTAGCATGCGCTAGATTTACCCCATGGTGGGTTGATGATGTCCTAGATGAGCTCCTGCTTGTGCAAGAGGGAAAGCCAACACATGCTAGCTTTCCTCCATGGTGGGATGATGTTGTATGGGATGAGCTCATGCTTGTGCAAGACGTAAAGCTAGCACATGCTAGCTTTCGCCCACGGTGGGATGATGTTGTCCGAGATGAGCTCATGCTTGTGTAAGAGGGAAAGCTAGCATGCACTAGCTTTCTCACACGGTAGGATGATGCTATCCAAGATGAGCTCATGCTTGTGCTTGTGCAAGAGGGAAAGCTAGCACACACTAGATTTCCCCCACGATGGGATGATGTTGTCCGAGATGAGCTCGTCCTTGTGCAAGAGAGAAAGCTAGCACGTGCTAGCTTTCCCCAATGGTGGGATGATGTTGTCAGAGATGATCTTGTGCAAGAGGGAAAGCTAGCACGAGCTAGCTTTCCCACACAGTGGCATGATGTTGTCCAGTGGGAGGATGTCCAAGATGAAATCGTGCTTGTGCAAGAGGGCAAGCTAGCATGCACTAGATTTTTCGCACGGTGGGATGATGTTGTCTGAGATGAGCTCATGCTTGTACAAGAGGGAAAGAACACACACTAGATTTCCCCCACGGTGGGATGATGTTGTCCAAGATGAGCTTGTGCTTTTGTAAGAGGGAAAGTTAGCACACACTAGATTTTCCCCATGGTGGGATGTTTTTGCCCGAGATGAGCTCGTGCTTGTGCAAGATGGAAAGATAACACTCTCTAGCTTCCCCCCATAGTGGAATGATGTTGTCCAAGATGAGCTCATGCGTGTGAAAGGGTGAAATCTAGCAAGCAGTAGCTTTCCGCCATTGTGGGATGACATTGTCTGAGATGAGCTCGTGCTTGGGCAATAGGGAAAGCTAGCACAAGATAGCTTTAACTCATAGTGGGATGATGTTGTCTAAGATGAGCTTGTGCTTGTGCAAGAGGAAACTCTAGCACACGCTACCTTTCCCTAACGGTGGGATGATGTTGTCTGAGATGAGCTTGTGCTTGTGCAAGAGGAAAAGCTAGCATGCACTACCTTTCCCACATCGAAAAATGATGTTGTGCGAGCTGAGCTTGTGCTTGTGTAAGAGGGAAAGCTAGCACATGCTAGCTTTCACCCAAATTGGGATGATGTTGTCCGAGATGAGCTTGTGCTTGTGCAAGAGGGAAAGGTAACATTCCCATGGTGGGATGATGTTGTCTGGGATGACCTCGTGCTTGTGGAAGAGGGAAAGCTAGCACGAGCTAGCTTTCGCCCACGGTGCGATTATGTGGTCCGAGATGAACTCGTGCTTGTGTAAGAGGGAAATCTAGCAAGCACTAGCTTTCCCCCATGGTGGGATGATGTTGTCCTAGATGAGCTTGTGCTTGTGCAAGATGGAAAGATAGCATGCACTAGATTTTTCCTAAGGTGGGACGATGTCATTCGAGATGAGCTCGAGCTTGTACAAGACGGAAAGCTAGCACATGCTACCTTTCCCCCACGATGGGATGATGTTGTTCGAGATGAGGTCATTCTTGTGCAAGAGGGAAAGCTAGCACGTGAAAGCTAGCTTTCCCCCATGGTGGGATGCTGTTGTCTGAGATGAGTTCGTGCTTTCAGAAGAGGGAAATCTAGCACTCGCTAACTTTCCCCAACAATGCAATGATGTTGTCCGAGATGAGCTCGTGCTTGTGCAAGAGGAAAAACTAGCACAAATTTTCTTACCCCCACGATGGGACGATGTTGTCCCAGATGAGCTCGTGCTTTTACAAGAGGCATGTGCTAGCTTTCCCCCATTGTAGGATGATGTAGTCCGAGAATTTCTCGTGCTTGTGCAAGAGGAAAAGCTAGCACACTAGCTTTCCCCCACAATGGGATGTGGTTTTCCATGATGAGCTTGTGCTTGTGAAAAAGGGAAATCTAGGATGCACTAGATTTCCTGTATGGTGGGATGATGTTTGAGATGATCTTGTGCTTATGCAAGAGGGAAAGCTAGAACATGCTAGCTTTTGCCCACGGTGGGATGATGTTGTCTGAGATGATCTTCTGCTTGTGTAAGAGGGAAAGCCAACACGTGCTACCTTTCCCCCACGATGGGATGATCTTGTTCGATATGAGCTCATGCTTGTGCAAGAGGGAAAGCTAGCATGCACTATCTTTCCCCCATGATGGGATGATGTTGTCCGAGATGATATCGTGCTTGTGCAAGAGGGAAACGTAGAACGCGCTAGCTTTCCCCCATGGTGGAATGATGTTGTCCGAGATGAGCTGCTGCTTGTGCAAGAGGGAAAGGTAGCATGAGCTAGATTTCCCCCACAATGGGATGATGTTGTTCACGATGAACTCGTGCTTGTGTGAGAAGGAAATGCTAGGTTTCACCCATGGTGGGACGATGTTGTCCAAGATGAGCTTGTGCTTGTGCAAAAGGTAAAGCTAGCATGAGCTAGCTTTTCCCCACGGCGGGATGATGTTGTCTAAGATGAGCTCGTGCTTGTGCAAGAGGGAAAGCTAAGACGAGGTAGCTTTCCCCCACGGTGGGATGATATTTTCCGAAATGAGCTCATGCTTGTTGAAGAAGGAAACTTGGCATGCACTAGCTTTCCCCCACAGTGGGATGATGTTTTCTGAGATGAGATCATCTTGTGTAAGAGGGAGAAATACCACGAGCAAGCGTTCCCCCAGAGTGGGATGTTGTTCGAGGTGAGGTCGTGCTTGTGCAAGAGGGAAAGATAAGACTCTATTTTTTCTCCATGGTGCAATGATGTTTGAGATGAGCTCGTGTTTTTGCAAGAGGGAAAGCTAACACGCTGTAGCTTTTCCCCAGGGTGAGATAATGTCTGAGATGAGCTTGTGCTTGTGCAAGATGGAAAGCTTGCGAACACTAGCTTTCTCCGACAGTGGGATGATGTTGTTCACAATGAACTCGTGCTTGTGTGAGAAGGAAATGCTAGATTTCCCCCATGGTGGGATGATGTTGTCCAAGATGAGCTCGTGCTTGTGGAAAAGGTAAAGCTAGCATGCGCTAGATTTTCCCCACGGTGGGATGATGTTGTCTGAGATGAGCTCGTGCTTGTGCAAGAGGGAAAGCTAGGACGACGTAGCTTTCGCCCATGGTGGGATGATATTATCTGAAATGAGATCGTGCTTGTTCAAGAAGGAAACTTAGCACGCACTAGATTTCCCCCATAGTGGGATGATCTTTTCCGAGATGAGATCGAGCTTATGTAAGAGGGAGAACTAGCATGCGCAAGCGTTCCCCCACAGTGGGATGTTGTTTGAGATGAGGTCGTGCTTGTGCAAGAGGGAAATATAACACTCTCTATTTTTTCCCCATGGTGCAATGATGTTTGAGATGAGCTCGTCTTTGTGCAAGAGGAAAATCTAACACGCTCTATCTTCTCCCCATGGTGAGATAATGTTTAAGATGAGCTTGTGCTTGTGCAAGATGGAAAGCTTGCACATGCTAGCTTTCTCCCACATTGGGATGATGTTGTCTTAGATGAGCTCGTGCTTGTGTAAGAGGGAAAGCTAGCATGTGCTAGCTTTCCCCACAATGGGATGATGTTGTTCGAGATGAGCTCGTGCTTTTGCAAGAGGCAAAGCTAGCACATGCTAGATTTCCCCCACGATGGGATGATGTTTTTCGAGATGAGCTCGTGCTTGTGTAAGAGGGAAAGCTAGCACGAGATAGCTTTCACCCACTGTGGGATGATGTTGTCTGAGATGAACTCATGCTTGTGCAAGAGAGAAAGCTAGCAGGAGCTAGCTTTCCCCGTGGTGGGATGATGTTGTCCGAGATGAGGCTGTGCTTGTTCAAGAGGGAAAGCTAGCATGCGCTAGCTTTCCCCCATGGTGGGATGTTGTCCGAGATGAGGCCGTTCTTGTGCAAGAGGGAAAGCTAGCATGAGCTAGCTTTTCCCCAAGGTGGGATGATGTTGTTCGAGATGAGGTCATGCTTGTGCAAGAGGGAAAGCTAGCAAATTTTCGCCACAGTGGGATGATGTTGTCTGAGATGAACTTGTGCTTGTGCAAGAGAGAAAGCTAGCATAGAAGCACGAGGATATCTCAGACAACATCATCCCTTTGTGAGGGAAAGTTAGCACACAATAGCTTTCCCCCATGGTGGATGATGTTGTTCGATATTCGCTCGTGCTTGTGCAAGTGGGAAAGCTAGCATGAGCTCGTGCTTGTGCAAGAGGGAAAGCTAGCATTAGCTAGCTTTCCCTCATGATGGGATGATGTTGTCCAAGATGAGCTTGTGCTTGTGCAAGAGGAAAATCTAACACGAGCTAGCTTTCCCCCACAATGGGATGATATTGTTCACGATGAAATCGTGCTTGTGCGAAAAGGAAATGCTAGGTTTCCCCCATGGTGGGATGATGTTGTCCAAGATGATCTCGTGCTTTCCTCCACGGTGGGATGATAGTGTCTGAGATGAGCTCATGTTTGTGCAAGAGATAAAGCTAGCACGCGCTAGCTTTCACCCACAGTGGGATGATATTGTTCGACATGAGTTCGTGCTTGTGCAAGAGGGAAATGTAGCACGCGCTAGATTTCCCCACAGTGGGTTGATAATGTCCGAGATGAGCTCCTGCTTGTGCAAGAGGGAAAGCCAACACACGCTAGCTTTCCTCCATGGTGGGATGATGTTGTATGGGATGAGCTCATGCTTGTGCAAGATGTAAAGCTAGCACGCGCTAGCTTTCGCCCACAGTGGGATGATGTTGTCTGAGATGAGCTCATGCTTGTGTAAGAGGGAAAGCTAGCACGCACTAGATTTCCCCCACGGTAGGATGATGCTATCCAAGATGAGATCATGCTTGTGCTTGTGCAAGAGGGAAAGTTAGCACGCACTAGATTTCCCCCACGATGGGATGATCTTGTCCGAGATGAGCTTGTCCTTGTGCAAGAGGGAAAGCTATCACGTGCGAGCTTTCCCCAACGGTGGGATGATGTTCTCCGAGATGAGCTTGTGTAAGAGGGAAAGCTAGTACGAGCTAGCTTTCCCACACAGTGGGATGATGTTGTCTAGAGGGAGGATGTCCAAGATGAAATCGTGCTTGTGCAAGAGGGAAAGCTAGGACGCAGTAGATTTTCCCCATGGTGGGATGATGTTGTCTGAGATGAGCTTATGCTTGTGCAAGAGGGAAATAACACACACTAGATTTCCCCCATGGTGGGATGATGTTGTCCAAGATGAGCTTGTGCTTGTGCAAGAGGGAAAGTTAGCACACACTAGATTTTCCCCATGGTGGGATGTTTTTCTCTGAGATGATCTCGTGCTTGTGCAAGAGGGAAAGCTAACACTCTCTAGCTTCCCCCCATAGTGGAATGATGTTTTCCAAGATGAGCTTGTGCGTGTGAAAGGGTGAAAGCTAGCAAGCGTTAGCTTTCCCCCATGGTGGGATGATGTTGTCTGAGATGAGCTCGTGCTTGGGCAATAGGGAAAGCTAGCACAAGATAGCTTTACTTCAAAATGCGATGATGTTGTCTAAGATGAGCTCGTGCTTGTGCAAGAGGGAAATCTAGCACGCACTACCTTTCCCTAAAGGTGGGATGATGTTGTCTAAGATGAGCTTGTGCTTGTGAAAGAGGAAAAGATAGCATGCACTACCTTTCCCACATCGATAGATGATGTTGTGCGAGATGAGCTTGTGCTTGTGTAAGAGGAAAAGCTATCACATGCTAGCTTTCACCCACGTTGGGATGATGTTGTCCAAGATGAGCTTGTGCTTGTGCAAGAGGGAAAGGTAGCATTCCCATGGTGGGATGATGTTGTCCGAGATGACCTCATGCTTGTGGAAGAGAGAAAGCTAGCACGAGCTAGCTTTCCCCCACGATGCGATGATGTTGTCCGAGATGAACTCATGCTTGTGCAAGAGGGAAAGCTAGCAAGCGCTAGCTTTCCCCCATGGTGGGATGATGTTGTCCTAGATGAGCTTGTGCTTGTGCAAGATGGAAAGCTAGCATGTGCTAGCTTTTTCCTAGGGTGAGATGATGCCATCCGAGATGAGATCGAGATTGTACAAGATGGAAAGCTAGAACGCGCTACCTTTCCCCCACGATGGGATGATGTTGTCCAAGATGAGGTCATGCTTGTGCAAGAGGGAAAGCTAGCACGGGAAAGCTAGCTTTCCCCCATGGTGGCATGATGTTGTTCTAGATGATCTTGTGCTTGTGCAAGATGGAAAGCTAGCATGCACTAGCTTTTTCCTAGGGTGGGATGATGTCATCCGAGATGAGCTCGAGATTGTACAAGATGGAAAGCTAGCACACACTACCTTTCCCCCACGATGGGATGATATTGTCCGAGATGAGGTCATGCTTGTGCAAGAGGGAAAGCTAGCTTTCCCCCATGGTGGGATGCTGTTGTCCGAGATGAGATTGTGCTTATGAAAGAGGGAAATATAGCATGCGCTAACTTTCCCTGACAATGCAATAATGTTGTCCGAGATGAGCTTGTGCTTGTGCAAGAGGAACAACAAGAACACATTTTCTTATCCCCACGATGGGACGATGTTGTCCCAGATGAGCTCGTGCTTTTGCAAGAGGCATGTGCTAGCGTTCCCCCATTGTAGGATGATGTAGTCCAAGACTTTCTCGTGCTTGTGCAAGAGGGAAAGCTAGCACGCTAGCTTTCCCCCACAATGGGATGTGGATGTCCGTGATGACCTTGTGCTTGTGCAAAAGGGAAAGCTAGGATGCGCTAGATTTCCCATAAGGTGGGATGATGTTTGAGATGAGCTCGTGCTTGTGCAAGAGGGAAAGCTAGCACGTGCTATCTTTCGCCCACAGTGGGATGATGTTGTCCGAGATGATCTCGTGCTTGTGTAAGAGGGAAATCCAACATGCGCTACCTTTCCCCCACGAAGGGATGATCTTGTTCTATATGAGCCCATGCTTGTGAAAGAGGGAAAGCTAGCATGCACTATCTTTTGCCCATGATGGGATGATGTTGTCCGAGATGATCTCGTGCTTGTGCAAGAGGGAAAGGTAGAATACGCTAGCTTTCCCCCATGGTGGGATGATGTTGTCCGAGATGAGCTGCTGCTTGTGCAAGAGGGAAAGGTAGCACGATCTAGCTTTCCCCCACAATGGGATGATGTTGTTCACGATGAACTCGTGCTTGTGTGAGAAGGAAATGCTAGGTTTCCCCATGGTGGGACGATGTTATCCAAGATGAGCTTGTGCTTGTGCAAAAGGTAAAGCTAGCATGCACTAGCTTTTCCCCACGGTGGGATGATGTTGTCTGAGATGAGCTCATGCTTGTGCAAGAGGGAAAGCTAAGATGAGGTAGCTTTCCCCCACAGTGGGATGATATTATCTGAAAGGAGCTCGTGCTTGTTCAAGAAGGAAACTTAGCACGCACTAGATTTCCCCCACAGTGGGATGATGTTTTCCGAGATGAGATCGAGCTTGTGTAAGAGGGAGAAATAGCATGTGCAAGCGTTCCCCCACGGTGGGATGTTGTTCAAGATGAGGTCGTGTTTGTGCAAGAGGGAAATATAGAACTCTCTAGTTTTTCCCCATGGTGCAATGATGTTTGAGATGAGCTCATTTTTGTGCAAGAGGGAAAGCTAACACGCTCTAGATTTGCCCCATGGTGAGATAATGTCTGAGATGAGCTTGTGCTTGTGCAAGATGGAAAGCTTGCACATGCTAGCTTTCTCCCACATTGGGATGATGTTGTCTTATATGAGCTTGTGCTTGTGTAAGAGGGAAAGATAGCATGTGCTAGCTTTCCCCACAATGGGATGATGTTGTTCG
>JASDQU011310087.1:0-22489 GCA_032191745.1 Picea mariana
AACCATAGGTTTATATAGGTTTCTCACAAGGTAAAACATCCTTGTGAATAATAGTAAATAGTTTTACACAATCTGGGAATAATCCCAAAATCCCTTAAACTAAGTAACTAAAAATGCAGGTGAAATCCTTAAGATATCCTCCAACTGCTCCTCATATCTATTGCCAATTCGAATTCGCCTGCAATAGACATAAAAAATCAAGTTAGAAGAATATTTTATTAAGAAAACAATAAAATTTTGACTCCACAGACTCAGCTACAGAATCATCTGATTCTGTAGCTAGTCAAGAATAGCCAACAGGATCAGATCTCAATCAAATAAAATAAAATCGAATCATCTTTTGATAATCCTCAAAACGAGTCACTAATAATCCAATTGAAATTATCATCTAAATCAAATCACATCCAAATAAATTCAATTGAAACAGAGTACCAAAATGTTTCTGTCTTTAGTTACCATAAAGTATAGTCAAACTTTGACAGGTCGAAATTGGACATTGAATCAAGTTCGAATGAAATACGATACAATCATAATCAATAATCATGATCAAACATAATAGTAACCATATCAAATAAGATTTGCCACAACTTAACTATAATCAATATGATTTGAACATCAAACATACGTTACAGCTGTAGCAATATGGATATCATTTCAATCAATAGTAACGATAGAAAGGCTGTAGAGATTCAGCATGATATTCATTCTATTTTGATCAAATAAGTGAAAGTTGTTACAATATACATTTAAACGAAACGTGTGTAACAGTCTTGACCAAAATCATCATATACTTCAATTTCTGGGTATGACACAATCAAAATCGAACAGTATTTGCATAACCGTAACCTGAACAACAATCAAACAAGATCAGGTTTAAGACAATTATAGACGAATTTTGTTCTGGACATGTCGTTTTGTTTTACAAATTTGTTTGTGACTAAAAATACACTGTTATTCCATTTCGCAACAGAACAGGGTCGATTTTCCCTTCGAATCGACTGGCTAGAAGTCGGGTTATTGTTATGATTTGCATCAATTCTCAATTTTAAAGAAAACCCCTTTTTTCAACAAAATCCAAATCATATCCAGGTTGGTCAAAGTTACATGCAATTAGCAGGTAACTACTGTAGGTGTGTATCATAACCAATTCGACTCACCATATAGATTTTGTTTCAAAACGTTGAAATGTAAAATAGTTTGCCTATAATAGATACAACAGAGCCTTCAATCGTAACTAATTTAAATGAAACAAATCCAGCATATGATTACTAAAATCAAAACGAAATCCAACTCAAGCTATAAACAAAATTTGATTCACCAAAACAAATCATATACAGCAGTGCATGTTTATGTAACCGAGCAAGTCAATAATGCACACAGAGTACACGAATGTGCCATATAAATGAGCAAGGGTTATACCAGCTAGACCGCTGAGATTATGCCAATTTCGAATTAACAATAGCCGTGGCTGACTCGACATTCTTGAATAGAATCGAACCAGTGGTTCGTTGCTTCTTGTCGGAGGGTTGCACCTTCGCCTCATGACCAGTGAGCTTAGCCAATTGATTTTGTAAATCATGGATTATGGTTTGCAACATCGGCACATCGGTGTAATATCTCTCCAACCACAACCCACACTGATCGCACGGGGTGCCAATGTTTTTTGATGATTCACCGAGGGTTCCTTGAGGTAGTCCAATGCCAGGAAATTTAGGATTATCCCTGAGGCAAGGTGGCAAATTCTTGACGAAATCATACGCAGGCTTGTCACATAAACCCTCTGAGTAAGGATACTCGTTGGCGAGAAATCGTTCGATTTCAGAATCAGAGTCTTCGTTGACCATGATAGGGTCAGAGTTGGCAGGGGGTTTAGGCCTGTTTCTCGCCATGCGAGATATTAAGCGAGAGTTTTTCTTGCCTTTGGCATTAGCATTAGCTTTAGGTTTAGGTCGATTGACTGTAGGCTTAACAATTTCAACCTGTTTGGTCACAGACGCGGGCATGCTCGTAGGGGGATCGGGTAGGGGTTTGGGTAGCAAAACACTGTAGGGTATAGGGGTAGGCTTGCTCTCGATCATCATAGGCTTATCAACCTGTGGTGGGTTGGGCTCTTGAAAACCATTACGAATAAGAAAATCAACCCAACAGTCCCAACGTAATCCCAGCTCGTATACCATACACATTTTAATCAATCCCAAATGAAAGAGGCTTGTATCGACCTGGCTGCGTTTGTACCTCTTGGCCATCTTGAACAAACTTCTATGTAGGTAGTGGGGCATGTTGAGTTCTAAACCCATAAAAACCATCAATAAACGAAGGTAAAACAGAAAAAAAAACCCGTACCTGCCCTTGCAAGTAACAAATTGCTTGATTACCATTAAGAGATCATACCAGCGAGGTTTTAACAGTTTCGCAGGTAGGCCCCTGTCGCAGGAGTTCACCGCTCGAGACTGAAATAACAATGTCCATGGGACATTATCCACCTTGTAGCTTTTCGACCACTTCTGTCCCGTAACAGGTAAGCTAGTTACCGAGCTAAGAAATTGTTCAGTGATTTCAAGTTGCACATCACCTACTTTGGCTCAGCAGCCATCGAATGATAACGCGAATTGCCGAGCCACAGTGAGGTTATACCCGTCAAATTTCCTTATAAACTGGAGCCATCCATATTTTTCCATGTCGCTATAAGCACCATCAAACATCAGTAGTGCTTGGCACCCGTTGGGCTCGGCCCTCACAACCGGAGCCATAACTCTTGAGCATGGTAGGGTTTGAATCAGAATGATACACAGGGTCGAAAATGGTCACGAAAAACAACTGCAATACTCAAAGAGGCAGGGATTAATGGTATGCGTGCGAAGGTGGCGGGACTACCACCGCCATGCAAAGCATTAATGGCATAGTGCCAACCTTGTTCCATCAATCATAACCACATTCAACATAATCCGGCCAACCGAAATTGTAAACGGTGGACAATCATATTAATATGCCAATGTATGGTTCGAAACTATAGTCTTTCAATGTAGAATCAAGCCAATAAAACAATGCGCCAAGCAACGATTCAAACCATAAAATTGAAACCCGAGAGATTAATCAATGTGCCCTTGTAAACTTAGACTAGTGCCATTCCATGTTTTTTCAAACTCATAATATTAACAAAGTGCTTTGTTTGCATAGTCAATTGTTTCAAAGTTTATTAGAACATTGCAACCAAAGCCTCATATAATCAACAAGTCAAGAGCTCATAGTAATAAGCACATAAAACCAAAATCAATTATAACCCTTATAGGACCAAATGTAATCAATAAGTTTTCATGCTTAATGGCTTGTAAATCGACTTGCACAATCAAAATGAAATGGACATAGTTTGAAAGAACCTTTGCAGTCATGTGATAGACCAATAGTAAAGTGTCTTTCAGAGAATAAATAAAAGACTACGAAAATCCAAATAACGATAAATAGTTTTTCACACCTTCAGTTGTGAAAACTGAATCGAAATCAAATTGTAATTGTCGCAAAAATAAAACAAAAGTCTAGTTGCAAAATGCGACAATGATTTGTCATTAGAAGACAAATTGGTGTAGGCAGCTTTTTTAAGAGCAATTAGAAAAAACGAATTGGCTGCCAACAATTATCTACCTCGACGACCTGACTATCTTCTCTAAATCCGACGAAGACCATCTGTTACACCTAAAGAAAACGTTTGAAAAATTTCCAAAAATTCAGTTTGTCTTTAAACCCCAAGAAGTCTCACTTCGCGATGCGAGAAGGTAAACTCTTGGGCCACATTGTATCTCAAGACAGAATTAAAATCAACCCTAAACGGGTGGAAGCTATAGACACCATAAATATTCCTAGAAATATAAAAGAGATTCAGTCATTTTTAGGAAAAATAAACTTTTTGAGAAGATTTATCCCAAAATTTGTTGAAATCGTGAAATTGATCACAGGTATGCTAAATAAGAACAACGAAGTGAAATGGATGGCAGAGGCTAAAGCATCATTTGCACACATCAAGAAATTTATAAATGAAGTTCCAGTACTGGCAAGCCCTGATTACCTAAAGGATTTCCTGATATTCTCGTTTTCCTTTGAACACACAGTGGCGACAGTTCTTCTCTAGAAGAATGAAGAGGGTTTCAAGCAACCAATAACCTCTTTTAGTAAAAGTCTCAGAGATGCTGAACTGAGATACGATATAATAGAGAAACAAGCGTATGCTATGGTTAAGGCTTTGAAGGATTTTAGAACTTACATGCTTCACTCCAAGGTAATTGCATACGTTCCCACCAGTTCCATGAAGGATATTTTGGTTCAACCTGACAGTGATGGAAAAAGGGGTCGGTGGCTCGCTAAAATTCAAGAGTTTGACCTAGAGGTAAAACTAACGAAACTAGTAAAAGGGCAAGGTCCGGCCAAGCTCTTGGTGTAATCAAATTTCAGAGCACTTGGAACAAATAACCTACAAGGATACGAAGGACATGGGAACGTAAATGAGCCCGACGACCAAACAGCTAAATCCAGAATCGAAGAGAAGTTTTCCCTTCAGATTGGTATAGAGATATAGTGTCCTACCTATTGACCCTGAAATGCCCTAGTGATCTGCCTCCAGCCAAAGCTAGGACACTGAAACTGCATGCGGTGAAGTACTATATATCCGAAAGTCAACTATACTGGAAGGACCCCTTAGGCTTCCTACTAGATTGTTTGGTAGAATTAGAAATAGAGGGGGTCATAAACGAATTCCACGAAGGAGTGTGCGAAGGGAATCACGCCTGGAGGGAAACTACTTATAAAATCCCGAGGGTAGGATATTATTGGCCTAAACTTTTCTCGGATGTCAATGTCAGAGTCATATCCTGTAACCCTTGCCAATTGTTTGCAAGAAAACAAAAACTCCTAGCATTACCTCTGGTTCCTGTCAAAACCGTAGCCCCTTTTCAACAATGGGGGTTAGATTTTATAGGCGAAATCAACCCACATTCCAGTGCTCAAAACAAATGGATCCTCACCGCCACAGATTATTTCACCAAATGGGTGGAGGCTATTCTGACTAGGAAGGCGACCGATTTGGTGGTGATAGATTTCCTGGAAGAGAGCATACTATCCAGATTTGGTTGTCCCCAAAAGATAGTAACAGATAATGCCTAGGCATTCAAGTTTATGGAAATGGTTAGCTTTTGCCAAAAATATAACATCATATTGGGCCACTCCATAGCATATTACCCTCAAGGTAATGGGTTAGCCGAATCATCAAATAAAAGTTTAATTACCATAATTAAGAAGGTGCTAAGCGAAAACAAAATATCTTGGCATGTACACTTAAGGTACTGACGCATCATGCGCCACCCACGCACCCTGCTTCACCAGGACCTTCTTCGACTCAGGCCCGAAGAGCTACAATGCCCTCAGATCTTGTATCAGGACCTTTCTTCACCCACAGGGTACTCTGTTGATCTCCCGGTTGTTTTCTCAGGAAATCGGGTTTTGCGATATCGCGAAACTTGTGGGCACGTTCACGTGCTACTCAAAACCCCGAATCCCGATAGGTCAAAGGGTCAACGCTTTCATTCTTGTCGGGGATTTTCCTATCAGGAAATCGGCGTATATGATGTCATGGTTCGCTGCCTTCGCAAATCCCCGAACCCCAAACTCCGATGGCACGTGCGCTGTTCCCTGTCACGTCACCTCCTCTCTCCACTCTATCGGGAATCGCGGGATCGCGATTTCACCAGTCGCAATTCCTTTGTACAATAAAACCCCAAATGTCGAATCCCAACCTCCCGGGATCTCATGCCACCTGTCCCTATGATGATCGACGGCTCCGATTAATTCGGGAAATCACCAATCGTGATTTCAATGAGTATAAAACCCTTACCTCCACAAACGCCGAAGACCGAATCCTGATGGGCATTGGTCCTTCCTCCTGGGCCTAAGGGCTAAACCTCGTGCAGCTTCTCCAAGATATGATGGTCAACGGGATTTCGCAAATCTATCTTGCGAACCCTGGCCATTGATTCTCCTCCTTGAGGATTTATTCCGCTCCATAGCTTCTTCCTGCTCAAGCCTCTCCTGGGTCTGTTCCCGCAGTATCCACGAAGGAACTATCCTTCCTGAGCTTGTCAACTCTGAATCCCTCAGAGAATTTACAGACGCTTCTCGCACTCGACCCCAACAGCTCTCTAAGTGTTGAGTTTTTCCAGACTCTATGCACTTCCTACAACAACAGTCTATGGCTTCCTTAGCTCAGACTAGCCACTGAGACTTCAACCTCAACCTACACTTCTCCTGCACGGCTCTATCAACTCGCACTGACTTCTGGGCGAATGAGAATAAGAGTTTAACTGTCTAGTCTCATCAACGCACTCTATGCGGATGAATTCGACTGCACTCTATGCAGGAATATCCTAGCTCAGACAGAAAAACAATTGAAACTCATTCTCTTCTCTCTCAGACTTCAGGGTTTAAACCTATGAAATCACATGTACAACATATTCAAAGCAAATGCATACAAAGAAAACAAACATTCATGAGCACATAAGCAACATACACAGAGAAACAACACCAGTCATGAAATTGAATCAAAAGCTCTCTTCTATTAATTCAATCTGTACATGGGTGTTCTTCACCAGTTCTCTGCTCGCTCTTCTCTTCTGAATGCTTGATGATAATACACTGATACAAAGGAGGGTGCCTATATTCGTTTTCCCTCTCGATTTCTACAACTATCAAATCTACAATTAAATTCCTATCTAACAACATTAAATCTATTAAATGCCTTCCTATCTACTAAGGACGAGAACTTAAAGGCTCAAGGTCCCCTTTACATACAAGTGTGCTTCTTTAAATATGACTTCATTAAAGAGTGGTGCAACAACTTCCAAAGCATTTCAAAATTGGTATAGGCACTGCCCAGCTGTCTTTTCTGCTCCACGCATTGGCTCGCTTGATGAGTGAGCGATGCTCCTGCATCATACTCCTTGGCTTGAAAATTTTCATGGGCTCCTGTCGATGAGATCCTGGACGGTCTATCCATGCTTCTGTATGACTGCTTCTGTCTCCCAGCTGGCATCCTCCACTGGGTGATTTTTCCATTTCACCAGGTACTCGAAGTACTGCTTCCGCCTGGTCTTCCTTCCCACTCGCTTGTCTAGTATGCACTCCATCTGTGGCTTCTCTACAACTGGTAACTGCTTCTGCCACTGGATCACTGGTTCCTCAATTCCAGTCTCTGCTTCTCCAGCCTTATATGGGTATAAATTTGAAACATTAAATATCGGAGATATCTCGATGCCATCCAGCAATTCAATTTCATAAGTATTCTCCCCGAATTTCCTCAGGACTCTGCACGACCCGATTTTCTTCATTTTCAGCTTGTTGTATGTCCCCTTCGGGAACCTTTCTTTCCTTAAGTGCGACAGAACCATATCACCAACTTCAAACTGAAGTTGTCTCTTCCACTGATCGGCTCTGCGCTTGTACTCCTGATTTGACTTCTGCAGTCGCTGCTTCACCTTCGTGTGAAGTTCCTGCATCGCCTCAGCGAATTTTTCAGCACTAGCACTGCTAGTCGTAGCCTGTTCTGACTCCCTGAGTTCAGAAACTCCCCTTGGCTATGTCCCATACAAAATCTGGAATGGACTTTTCCCAGTACTTCGATTCACCGAATCGTTGTACGCGAACTCTGCCTGTGGTAATATCTGGTCCCAACTGCTATGGTGCTCTGTCACCAAGCTCCTCAGTAGATCCCCTAGATTTATGTTGACCACCTCTATTTGTCCATCCATCTGCGGATGATAAGATGAACTAAACGCTAAGTTTTTTCCTAGATTTTTCCATAGCGTCCTCCAAAAATGACCTATGAATTTGGTATCTCGATCCGAGACTATGCTTCTCGGCAATCCATACAGTCTGATGATTTCTTTGAAAAACAAATTTGCGATGTGGGTCGCATCGCTAATCTTCTGACACAGAATAAAGTGTGCCATCTTAGAAAACCTGTCCACCACCACAAAGATGGAATCAACTCCCCTCTGTGTTCTCAGCAAACCTAACACAAAATCCATACTAATTGCCTCCCATGGTCTCTTAGGTATGGGAAATGGCTGATAAAATCCAACATTCTACTTTCAGCCCTTCGAATGCTGGCAAATTCGGCACCTGTCAACAAACCTTTTTACATCTGCTCTCACGCCTGGCCAAAAATACGATTCTCTCAACTTTGCGAACGTTTTTTCATGTCCAAAATGATCCGCTAATCCTCCACTGTTCTTTTCTTTCAACAAGTTCTCCCTCATGGAGCAATTCAAAATGCACACTTGATTGTCTTGAAACAACAATCCATCCTGGATCATATAATCTATCCAGAGGCTCTGATCCCTGAGAACGGGATTCTCAGCTGCTTCGTACGCTTCTCTGAAGTTTGCATCTCCTGCGTACATGTCCCTCAGATTTTCAAAACCCAAGGTCTTGACTCTGAATTCCTGCAACAGCAAACATGTCCTGCTCAAAGCATCAGCCACTTTGTTAGCAGTTCCTGAAATGTGTTTAATTACAAATGTAAAATTTTGCATGTACTCTACCCATTTTGCATGCTTCTGATTCAACTTATCCTGTTGACTTATAAACTGCAATGCATGGTTATCACTGTACAATACAAATTCCTTGGGTATCAAGTAATGCCTCCACTTCTTTAATGTCTGTATGATGGCATAAAATTCCTTGTCATATGTGGAGTATTTCAGCTTTGCCTCATCCAAATTCTCGCTGAAATATGCAGCAGGCTTGTCATCCTGACTCAAGACCCCTCCTACGGCATATCTGCTTGCATCACATTTCACTTGAAATGTCTTCTGGAAATCATGCAACACCAGAATTGGTTGCTCTGTGATCTTCCGCTTCAACAGATTGAAGCTCTTTTCAGCCTCTGCTATCCAGTGAAAAGTCTTATGCCGCTTCTTCACTGTGTCCATCATTGCTGCGCTAATTCCACTAAAATTCCAAATGAACTTTCTGTAGAAACTAGCCAATCCATGGAAACTTCTCACCTCGAAAACATTCCTCGGTGATGGCCAATTCTTGATCACGTCCACCTTCTCAGGATCCATCTTCAATTCATTCGTTGAAATAACAAAACCCAAATAAATGAGCTCTGTCTGCATGAAGGAACACTTCTTCATGTTGACCAACAGCTTCTCTTGCTGCAGTCTTCTCATCACAATGGCTAAATGATTCAAATGTTCAGCCTTGGTCTTGCTGAAGATCAGTATGTCATCCAGATATATGACTACAAATTTTTCGATGAACTCCCTCATGACTTCATTCATCAGTCTCATAAAAGTGCTTGGCGCATTTTTCAAGCCAAACGGCATGACCAGCCATTCATACAAACCTTCGTTTGTCTTGAATGCTGTCTTCCATTCATCTCCCTCTCATGTGAATCTGGTGATATCCGCTCTTAAGATCAATCTTTGAAAAATAATTTTCCCCACTCAGGCAATCCATTAGAGCATCCATTCTCGGCAGTGGAAATCGGTACCTGATGGTGATTTTGTTGATTGCTCTGGAGTCTGTACACATTCTTTAGCCTCCATCCTTCTTTGGACTTAGTACTGTCGGAACAACACATGGACTCAGACTCTCTCTGACCAGTCCTTTATCCAGCAGATCCTGTACCTGCCTTTTGACCTCCTCGTTTTCCTGAGGCGTCAACCTGTATGCTTCCTTATTAGAAAAACTTGCTCTGGGTATGAGATCGATGTGGTGACTCACACTCCTCATCGGTGGCAATGAATGAGGTAGTTCGTCCACGATGATGTCAGTGAACTCTCCCAGCAGTTCCTGAATCTCTTTTGGAAAGTCTTCCACTCTAGTGCTAGTCAGGACAATCTTTGGTTTCCTGACCACAAAGAATTGTGGATCTTCCTTCTTCTCCATCTCTGTGAGAAGCTTTTTCCCACTCATGAGAAGTATTGTGCTGCTTACTTCCGGTTTCACTTCCTTATCTTTTATCGGAAGCAATTTATGGGTCATCCCATCCTTCCGCAAAGTGTATGTGTTCATTCTCCCATCATGAACCACATTTCGGTCATACTGCCATGGTCTACCCAATAATACATGACAGACATCCATGGGAATAACATCACACAGGACTTTATCTTTATATTTACCCATTTTGAAATCAACTAAACATTGTTTAGTGACACTCACCTGATGTCCCTTCTGTAGCCATGATACCTTGTATGGACTCAGGTGATCTGTTGTCTCTAGCTCCAACTTTTCCACCATCTCGGTAGAAACGAGATTGTCTGTACTTTCGTTGTCCACAATGACCTTGCATTTCCATCCCTTGGTCTTGCATGTGGGCCTGAACAGTCTGCATCTTTGAGCTGTGTCCTCCACCTCTTTCTCAGGTGTCAAAAGAACTTTATGCACCATCAGTGACTTCCCACTTCCAGTGTCTTCATTCTCAACATCACGCCTCTGTGCCTCGGTGATGTGAGCTTCTCCTCTGTCCATCTTTCTGTCTGGACAATCAACGGCCTTGTGTCCATATTTTCCACATGTGAAACATGTGATGATTCCTCCTCTACCTCTTCCCCTACCTATGGTACGAGGAAAAGCGTTCGCGTCAGCGTAATCTCCTCACTGATCATTTTGCTGCCTCCTCCACTCAACATATGGCTGCCTCTGTGAGGTTCCACCTCTTTCAACCTTACCCTGAGATCTCTTCCATTCCTCCTTGGGCTTCTATGTTTTTTCTTGGGCAACTGCCTTGCCTCTGGCTTGACTTCTGCCTCACCCTTGCTGTCCTTGCTTACGGCTCAGCTTCTCCTCGGCTTTCAGAGCCAATTGGTAAGCATCTTCCACCGTCCTGATGGTTAGCATACTTAATTCATCCTGAATGTCATACCTTAAACCATTCAGGTATCTCGCCACCTTCTCATCATCGCTCTCCCGATGACCTGCTCTGATGTTCAGTCGATAGAACTCTTCAGTATATTCCTTGACTATCATCAATTTTTGTCTCAGGTTCTGCATCCACCTAAACAGAGTGATCTGATAATCTCTGGGGATGAATTTTGCTTTCATCTTTGCGATCATCCGATCCCAGTTTTTTATCTTCTGTTTCCCCTTGGAACGTCTATCCGCCTATAGCTCGTCCCACCATAAGGCTGCATGTCCTTTCAACTTGGTAACAACATGCCTTACCTTCTTATCCTCTTCGATATCTTCATAGTCGAAGTAGGTGTCAAGAGCTTGGATCCAATCCAACAACTCTTCTGCATCCAGGCTTCCCTCATAGACGGGAATATCCATCTTGGTCTTTGAGCTCATTCTATAAATGGCTCTGATCAACCGCTCGGTTGAAGCATCTTCTGCTGTGACTTCTTCTTCGTGTCCAGCTTCCTCTTCCACCTCGTAATCACTAAGATCCCCTGCACCAGCTCCGTGTCTCTGTGCTATTTCCATCTCCTCGAGCCTTGCTCGAAGATCTCTCATTTGACGCTCCATTTCTGGGTTTCCTGCTGACCTACCCCTTCTTCGCACATCCCTGTCTTCTCGATCAGGTGACTGCCTTTCTCTTCTCAGCAGCATGATGTAATCTTCCCTCTCTGTTACAGAAAACAAAGAGTCTCCCTCTCTGATACCACTCTGACGCATCACGCGCCACCCGCGCGCCCTACTTCACCAAGACCTTCTTCGACTCAGGCCCGAAGAGCTACAATGCCCTCAGATCCCGTATTGGGACCTTTCTTCACCCACAGGGTACTTTGTTGATCTCCCGGCTGTTTTCTCGGGAAATCAGGTTTCGCGATATCGCGAAACTTGTGGGCATGTTCACGTGCTACTCAAAACCCCGAACCCCGATGGGTCAAAGGGTCAACGCTTTCGTTCTTGTCGGGGATTTTCCTATCAGGAAATCAGCGTATATGATGTCGTGGTTCGCTGCCTTTGCAAATCCCCAAACCCTGAACTCCGATGGCACGTGCGTTGTTCCCTGTTATGTCACCTCCTCTCTCCACTCTATCGGGAATCGCAGGATCGCGATTTCACTAGTCGCAATTCCTTTGCACAATAAAACCCTGAATGCCGAATCCCGACCTCCCGGGATCTCGTGCCACCTGTCCCTATGATGATCGACGGCTCCGATTAATTCGGGAAATCGCCAATCACGATTTCAATGAGTATAAAACCCTTACCTCCACAAACGCTGAAGACTGAATCCCGATGGGCCTTGGTCCTTCCTCCTACGGCTAAGGGATAAACCTCACGCAACTTCTCCAAGATCTGACGGTCAGCGGGATTTCGCAAATCTATCCTGCGAACCCTGGCCGTTGATTCTCCTCCTTGAGGATTTCTTCCACTCCACAACTTCTTCCTGCTCGAGCCTCTCCTGGGTCTATTCCCGCAGTATCCACGAAGGAACTATCCTTCCTGAGCTTGTCAACTCTGACTTCCTCAAGGAATTTACACATGCTTCTCGCGCTCGACCCCAACAACTCTCGAAGTGTTGAGTTTTTCCAGACTCTGTGCACTTCCTGCAACAGTAGTATATGCATTCCTTAGCTCAGACTAGCCACTGAGACTTCAACCTCAACCTGCACTTCTCCTGCACGGCTCTATTAACTCACACCGACTTTTGGGCGAATGAGAATAAGAGTTTAACTATCTAGTCTCATCAACGCACTCTATGCGGATGAATTTGACTGCACTCTATGCAGGAATCTCCTGGCTCAGACAGAGAAACAATTGAAACTCATTCTCTTCTCTCTCAGACTTCAGGTTTTAAACCTATGAAATCACATGTACAGCATATTCAAAGCAAATGCATACAAAGAAAACAAACATTCATGAGCACATAAGCAACATACACAGAGAAACAACACCAGTCATGAAATTGAATCAAAAGATCTCTTCTATTAATTCAATCTGTACATGGGTGTTCTTCACCAGTTCTCTGCTCACTCTTCTCTTCTGAATGCTTGATGATAATACAATGATACAAAGGAGGGTGCCTATATTCGTTTTCCCTCTCGATTTATACAACTATAAAATCTACAATTAAATTCCTATCTAACAACATTAAATCTATTAAATGCCTTCCTATCTACTAAGGATGAGAACTTAAAGGCTCAAGGTCCTCTTTACATACAAGTGCACTTCTTTAAATATGACTTCATTAAAGAGCGGTGCAATAACTTCCAAAGCATTTCAAAATTGGTATAGGCGCTGTCCAGCTGTCTTTTCTGCTCCACGCACTAGCTCGCTTGATGAGTGAGCGATGCTCCTGCATCAGGTACACTTTGTGGGCAAATTGGATAGGTACGGAGAAATCCATTGGTATTTCCCCTTTCCAAATGGTATACAGGACTGATGCGGTATTACTTATAAATATGGCCCTTCTTGTAATGAAGCTCTGGTAAGATGAGAAAGAAGAGCCAAACCACGTCACAAGAAGAATAAATCAGTTGATTAAGGTCCAACAACACAGGACCAAGGTGGATGCAAGGATGCAGAAATACCAGGACAACATGAAAGCGTTGTTCGATCATAAAGCCAAAAACAGGGATTTCCTCCCCGACGATTTGGTTTTGAAATGGGACGCTAGGAGGGAAGATTCGACAAAACATGGTAAATTTGATCACATTTGGTACGGACCGTTCAAAGTCTCAACTTCCGAAGGGAAGAATTCATTTCTGTTAGAGAATTTGGACGGTAAAACTCCCAGTGCCCCTATCAACGGGCATTATTTAAAGCACTATATGCAATAAATGAGTCCCAAATCCCCATTGTATATACCGGTTTGTGTTTCCTTTTTTATTTTTTATAAACTTTTCGGTAAGTTCACTTTCATCGCAAATAAAATAGGCTGTTGATTTCCTAGAAGTAGAGACATAAATTTTGACACCCAGAATCCCATAAATCCTGAAGACCTGATACTCTTCATGTTGTTTCATATAGACCTCCAAATTACAACCTAAACTGCAAAAGGAGAAAGGGACGGTCAGGTATCCGAAAATTGACCCACCCAAAACAAGGTGACAAAGAATATTTTTTCAAGAAGAAAATGAAGTGGTAAGGCAAAGGGATGAATTTTTGAAGTATCTGGGTTTTCAAACAAATATCAATTAAATGCAATATTGGTCTCACAAGTATGATGTATTCACCTGAGTTAGGATTGCATGATAACATCTGGTTTTTTGAGGTCCATAGCCTTCTCTCTTTCCCTTTTTCACCCTTGGTCCTCTCTTCTTAAGCTCTGACACCTACCCATACCATCCACAGAGGAAAACAGATTTCGCTTCAATTTGGGAAACTGGCGAACATCTCCGAAAGCAAGCTGGTCTTAACAGCTCCTCAGTCCCCTGCTAAACAAGGCCATGCATAGGCAGATCCTAACTCTATTAGGTCTTTTAACAGTTTTCAAATGGTTAAGTCTTTCTCAAAAGAAGACCCATGGAAATGAATTCCCCCCTTTTTCATGTGGACTAGGGCATTGTGAAGGTTAAGAGAAAGTTGGTCCAGAGCACTCAAAGCAAGTTGACAGGCCTCTATTGCGAATTTTACACAGATATCACCCCTGGTATAATTTATACTAATTGATTGCCCCCACTTCATTTTCCAAAAATAAAATATAAGACAGACGGTGAAAGGAAATTCATAATTGATTGCCCCCATCTAGTCCAAAGAGATGATGAAAGGAAATTCATAAAATGATTGCCCTCATCTCAACATTTAAATGCATAATTACCTTTTGAAGTGGTGAAAGGAAATTCAATAAAGGGGACCAGATAACTTCACCGGGGTACTGAACAGGCTCGCTGGAAGTGAAGCAATGTCTAAGATATCTGTAAGGCTGTCATACATAAATCATACTATGCTCTGGTAATTAGCTTTCTTGAAACTGGATCTACATCTCAGGTTCATTGTAGGTCTCCCTGATTAAAAGCATGGATTTTACTTCATTTTGATGGAAGCCAAAACCTACAGGACCTATTGAATTTCCTAAGATTTGTTTGGACCATCTTGAGTAGACCCGATTTTAGTGTCGAGGAAGGGAAAATTATTGTGGACTACGATTGAGCTTAGAAAGAATTCTGGGTTTTGAAAACTTTCCAAAATTAAATTTGAAACCTCAAGGTTCTCTCTGTATCCTCTTTCCCAACCAGTTTCTCAGAAGCAAACTGGTGACTCCATTTACCCATACAGGCACTCAGTCTACTGTTCTTCTCGTCCCATGAGGAAGTGAGATCCCTAGTTGGAGCCTATGTTGGAGCTGCCTTCTTCTAAATAAGTGAGATGTTATACTTAAGCCCAAAAAGCTAGTTTCGTGATTTCGTTTATTTCATGACACTACCACTGAATCTTTAGTATCCCGACACGTGAAATGGCTATAACGGTTTTAAAGTTTACCCAGGTTAGTGTCAAGAGTAAATCACTTTAAACCTTAGTTAAGCACTATCGTGATTTTGCGACTCGGCGATCGCTCTCCCAAAAAGAAGTACCTTCGTAGCTCCGAGTTGCGAAGTCACAATATTCATCAATTAAGCGTGGGTTAATTAAGAGCTTAAGTCAGATCACGAGTAATCAACTAAATCGCATCATCGTGATTTCGAGTTTTGGGGGCTCAAAGGCTAGGAGTGAAATCTTCTGATACGACGAACACCGAAAAAAGGGGATTAAAGACTAAAACACACTAAATTAAAGGAACTAAACTGGATTAATCAATGCATTAAGCAACCTTTAGCATGCACCGTCTATGCAGTAATTTTTAAATGTTTTTGTGTTTTTTCGTGTTACGACTCGTCAAGCATTTATGGCATTTATTTGAATTTGCAGTGAGGTGACAAATAGTAGGATCTTGTTTTTACTTCTAAATATTTCTATTAAGCGATTTGACTGTTCTGTTGGCAAGGACACCAGGGGTTTAAATGACTAAGATAGAGAGTTTTTCCTTCATTATTTCAGTTCTCATTTCTATTTGCGTGCAAAGCCATTTTACTAAGATAACCACTGTTTGTAATTTTCAATTTTTTCGACAGGTGGTCCAGTTGTAGATTTATCTATCATGGCTCCATGAAAAAATCCCAATTTAGTTGTTGAGAGTTCAGGTCAGGGTTTAGACGTTGTTTTCGATACCTCGCCCCGAAGTATTAATTCTATCAAGACATGGTCATACGTTTCCAACATTCTTTAATCTGAGTCGATAAACTGTTTGGATGATTCTAGCAACAATGAGAAGGATGATTTATCAACCAAATACAAAATCGTCACTCAAGCAGAGATGCACAAAATAGCAGCAAGGCCCCAGCTTCTTCCCTATTGTGATACGATCAGGTGGGCACTAGACCATCTGGACATCTCGACCAGGACGATTATCAGTGAACATAAGGTGGTGATTGGTACTTTCAGGCTAGAACATTTGCGGGCAATGTATAAATTGTCACCCACGCCGAAACTTACTCACAATGCCGAATTTATAGAAGGTTTCAAGAAGAAGGAGGGCAAGCAGTATGCAAAAAGTTTAACCGATCTGATCAAAGATTGGGTTTCACACCCCGCGAAATTCAGGGCTGACACTAACGGGATCTATTCAATCTCTTCCTTGGAGCCATAGTTCAAGTACATAGCGATGATGACCTAGAGGTTGTATGGGAAGGAAGACACTACCCATTTTTTCCTCCAATGGGTGCCACTCATTCATACAGTCACTGAGGGTTTCTCCTTCAATTGGGCCAAATTGTTGTCCGATATTCTGACCAGTCGAATTACCGAATATTGAGCACAGAGGGCGAGTAAGAAAGAAACTTCATTCTTCATGTCTGCTTACATCATGGATGCCATTTGCTTCATGACACCCTTCCCACTAATGAACTAGAGCTGAGCTCCATCTAATACAGAGCCTATTCATGTCTACCACTTGAAGCTTTGGGAGGATAAGGCCAAATAATTCATCTACAAGATCTTCAATTGGGTAATGGTGCCATTGCATGTCTCCATCTTTGGCCAGCCGCCTCCTAGGATTTCAGATAGCATTGCGACCAACCTAAGTAGCGTGGAAGATTGGTATCTAGAGGTGAAATTTTCGTATATCAGGGTTTTCTTCACCTCTGTTCCTCCATATGCTCTACCACTATTCTTTCCAGATAAGCTATTGTGTCACGAGATCGCGAGACAAACTGTGCTCGGCGGAATAAGAAAAGAGCCCAAAGGAGTATCAAAAAGGGTATGGCCACCTTTCCCTATTCATATTGGTGTGTATTCCTTGTTAGATTTTGGCCACACCAAAGCCAAGGCTATGAATTTAGAAGAAATGAAGCTGGTGGATATTGAGTTCAAGAAACACAACCCTAGTAAGGTTGTGAGCAATCATCTGGTGAGTTGTGGCCTAAAGAGATATGAACATGAGGATTCCCCTCATGATGAAATATTCCGAGGCGTGAGGTCCTTCTCTAAAGTCCTAAGTTAGATTCAAGCCCTGCCACCTAGAGATATGGCCGATTTTTTGAAATTCCAGGAGCACCGACGGATTTGTCTCCCCCAGATTTTACAGGGTGAAGCCCCAAAGCTTCTAGTTACAAAGCAGACGGAAGCCAAAGGTGCAAAGGACTCGAGTCCTAATAGGGAGAAGAACCAAGGGAAAATAGGGGAGGCTGGAAGCTCATATCAAGGAGTCGAAGTCCCGCACAAACAGGAAGGAAACCCCGAAAAGGGTACACCAGGAAAGCAGGCCCAAGGCCAAGCAAAGATACCCTCGCAAGGATCAGGTGACTCACTGTCGCTCACGTCAAACAAGCCGGTCACAGATCTCACCCCGAAACAACCATCCAAGGGAATCAATAGTTTGATTGCTATTATCACACCCTTACAGTTCACAAAGGGGAATCCCGATGTGGGGTGCATTTTCAATGAAGAACTGACACCCATTTCTGTAGAGGATCTTTCTCCTAATGATTTTTTTTTTGATAAAAAAAGAAAGGCCGTGGTGAGGCAAGAATTATATCAAAAACATGGCATAATGGATAAAAAATTTAAAATCATGATAGATGGGAAGGCCGTGAAAGAGGAAGAATTCATAGAGGAGATAGCCGAGACACTAGAGGCTTATGCTACAACCAATCAATACTTAGTTGGGACTTTGAAGGCCCAGTTGAAACAAAATAACCTCCTGATCAGTAAATTGGAAGCTAAAGTGGCTACTGCTGAAGCAAATGCCAAGGATGAGGTGAGAAAAAGCCTCGAGCAAGCCTGAATAGCTGATCTACAGGAGATCGAGAAACTTAGATCCGACCTTGAGCATGTGTGCTAGTCGATGCAAATTAGCCAAATGCAGGTAAGCCAACAGGGGAAACAAATTATAGAATTACAATCGAAGTTGGATGTTATCGAGAATCAGGTTTTAGACATAAAAATGTTCAGATCCCAAGCTACCAAAATCCGATAGAAGGTATTAATGGCTCAACAAGACTTTCTTGTAAAAGTAGGAACCATTCAGAACCACTTTCAGATGATAGATCAAGGGTTAGAAAGTATTTCTTTAAGGGAAAAAGAAGTCGGGGAAGCTCAAGTTGCTTTCCAAGACGTTGTTATAGCTACGACGAAGATAGAGATGGTTGACAGCTCAAAATTATCCATCGCAGAACAAACTAGAGGGAATATCTTGCTGAAGGTCTAGGAGCAAAATATATCAGAAAGTAGGGGGAGAGCTAATGAAGTGATGAATTCTTGTGAGGAAACGTTCGCCTTCATAAATAAAAGTTTGCTAGACCTTGATAAGGAAAGCAGTGCTGGGATGCTAGGAAAAATCAATATAGCTAAACACCTGCCGGACATCAAAGAAAACGTGGAGAAAGAGAAAGCGGAGATATCCCAGATAAGACAGGTCGATATGGTCCAAGTGGACAAATGGCAAGTACAGCCAAGTTTACAATTATGCTCTATCATCACAGAAGACCAATATTCTTGTCCTTTCCTCTTCTGCCACAGTGTGGGATTCCTCTGAAATTGATGCCCCAAATTGTTGATAGATCTATGTTTTCACACTCGGTTTCAAGATTTTAAACTCAGTTACAGAAAATGGCCTTCGGTTTCGTTAAACCCTTCGATTGGCTTCACTGAATTTTCCCTGTATAATCTAAAGTTGAGATAATCACTTTAAAACATCCACCTTCTTTTAAAGTTTTGTTCTACCCATGACTGTACTCATCATAAGACAACCCAACATCGAACCTGGTCTATTGGATCAAACCAACATCACTTTGAATCTTTTCGATACCATACTTAAGGCTGCCACCACCCGGACAGAGCTCGAACGTTCATGGGTTGCCATCGAGTGGGATATCAGCATTCAAGACTATTTGGAAGCTAGACAAAGACAACTCAGAGACTGGCCATAGCTTCATCCCCCGAAGTTGTTTCTTCCCCTTCCTTTTCTTTCACTCTTTTTAGATTCTTAGAATCTACACTTTATAGACTTAAGTGTAGACTCAGGAACAACACCATGCATCCCTTCCAATAGACGACTGGGATGACTTCAGGACTCCAGCCTTCAGAAATCCTCATGCTTTCACACTTCGAATCTCCCAGAGTGACTTCTCTCTAGAGTGTAGGATCTGACGACACCTGTATCCTTGGCTTGGATGGTCAGATCTAATGGTCCGAGGGTATCTACATGACCCTAGATATATATGAATCATATATTCCATTCAAGGGTCCCTTGGGTTTGAGTGTGTGCCACTCTGAGAGAGACACCTGGAAACATCGTTACTTGAAACATGGGCCCACACATGATATCAAAGTTAATACACACATCCCTATAATTGAACGGTCATGAGGGATCCCGAAGTATCCTTAGATCCACAGTCCATAGTAACTTCGAGACATCAGGATTTTTGGTGTTACCAAACCTCTGTCCTCCTGAAGTGGTCAATGTTGGGCTGACTATATCCTAGATCTGACAGTCGAGATAGTCCTTGGGCATCCTCATATCTACGACCCAGATTAACTTTGGGATTTTGGGGGATTCACCTCATGTACAATGAATATGCTCAATTTGTCGGACCCACAATGTTTGAAGGGATTGAAGGGTTAATGCCCGCGTTTCTTCTCCATATTCAATGATCATGGAGAAATTCATCTCCTACCGAACTAACCTCGCCCATTCGTCTTCCTAACAAATGGATCTCTTCTTTCTGGACTTAAATATCACTATCCTACCTGATCTTTGTCAGCTCCTTAAGTATTTAGGTATTTTGTGCTAATTATCCTGAACTTAATACTTAGAGAAATCCTCCGTGCACCCCTTGCACTCATTTATCAACTCTATAATTAAAGGGTGGTTCTCGATCTCTACCCTCCTCGTAGAGACTCTGTGCATACATGCACTACCTCTCCTGATATTAAACAACTCTTTTCTTCAGAACGACTATGAGTGTCAACATGCACACGTGAGGCTATGCCCAAACTCAACAAATTCACAGTTCATTTATTTTAACTTGAGCCACCACATGGCTCAGGCATATACATGTATAGGCCAGATAATTCCTTATTTTCCCAAATACACAATTAGGAAGAATTGAAGGGATACAATATAACCATTAAGAAAACATGCCCATCCCTGCAACATTCATAGGATATCCAACTTTAATTTACAGTTACCGCTTAAATACATAGGATATGAGAATACTTATCTATTATAGGTTGTAGCCAACTAACTAAGTGTGGGTGTTCATCCTTCCACCCAACCATAGGCTCATAGGCATTCATTCTTAGCGCTTTGGCCACCCCTGTGCCAAGCCATGATATCACTAGGGAATTTATGCCAATTCTCAACGATCCTTTCTCCTTCACGTCTTCCGTGAGGTTTATCATGTGCTTCCTCAACATCAAGCTTGCGGCCTTTTGCTCAGGTCTTGTTTTCTGCAAACTCTCTAAGGTTTCCCTTTCTGTCATGGCCTCTACAAGTTTTATCAGATGCTTCCTGATCATCAATCTCATGGCCTAAGGATCGTTATCCGCTAGAGTGTTCCTCGCATTCTCCACTCTTATCTTCATATTATCTTGTGTGCCTTGCACACACATCCATCCTATCTTGTTCCCTCACGTCAGAAGGAAACCCAGGTCAGTCTAGGTTTGCTGGATCCTGTGGTACTTCAGGTTGAACTTCTTCGGCTAGACCATGCTTCCATTCACGGGGGTGGTTGAGGGTTCAACCACTGTTCCTTTTCTTATTAATTGTTCTCTTTTCATTTTCACATTCTTTCCTCTAGTGATATCATGGATAGTACTTTCAAGGCTTCACCCCCACATTCAGTTATTGGCAATTAAACAATAATACATTTACATTGTTCCCATGCCACAACAGGGTAATCCTAATTAATGATTAATTACAAGTTGGGGAAAACATGGGTGTTACAATCCCCTCCCCCTTAAAAGGAACATTGTCCTCAGTGTTCTTTCTCAGTAACACTAGTCATGCCTTTCTCATTCAACCACTTTAGAAGTCTTGAAATTCTTTCTTGGTCAGGTTCTTTTTTAGACTCTTAATCTTCCTCACCCGCCTTCAATAGTTCTTGGACAACAAACACATTAATCATAGTCTCATGTAGAAACATTTTACTGTTGCATAATTTTTTTTTAGGGAAATTTCACAATCTAGCACAATACTTATCTTATCAGTTTGTGGATTTGTATCCACATGGATGTCTTGTTATCCAGTCTCACTATTTTTCCTTGACATACCCATTGTGTGCATGATCCCAATCAATAGTTTACAAGAACTATCAGAGTCTCCTCTTCCTTGCGATCACTCACCCTCCAGGCCCAGGCTTAGGCATCCCCTTCTCTGTTACACAGTTCTTCGGGCTATCCATCTTGCCTTGCCAAGGTTTTATTGAACAGGAAGAATCCCAGATACTTTATTGAGCTTTACAGCCGAGGCATCCCTCAGACTTTCTCTATTGAGGCGTCCCTCCAGCTTGTGTTACCTCAACACAACATATTCCAGGCGATCATGGCTTACCACGAGGTTCTCATGGCTTAGTATTGGTCTCCTTCATGATTTTCAGTTGGATAGCCTTCATCCATCCTTTCTAGACAGATCTTTTCTTCTCACCTGTATCAAAGGCATACAAAATTCGTGAGACATCATCACAATTCTAAATTTGATAATTTTATTGCAAATCTATCACCCACAAATTTTCTAATTTCTTCATTTATTTTCAGATCTATTCTGCACAGAACCAAATTCACAAGCATGGGACTTTCCTCCCCATAACAGTTTAGCTCAGCAGATAATCGGTCTTCCTTATGGAGAATCAGGTTTTAGACATAAAAATGTTCAGATCCCAAGCTACCAAAATCCGATAGAAGGTATTAATGGCTCAACAAGACTTTCTTGTAAAAGTAGGAACCATTCAGAACCACTTTCAGATGATAGATCAAGGGTTAGAAAGTATTTCTTTAAGGGAAAAAGAAGTCGGGGAAG